>JAECWJ010000279.1:0-23468 GCA_018150375.1 Drosophila sturtevanti
GTTTTCAAATGTCGGACGATGTTTTTCCATTATAGGTAACTAAAAGGTAAACTATTTGTGCTTAAAACAAGATTGCAATTACAGTTACATATAAGGTATTTTTTTCTCTGATTGCCTTTTGAATTCTCCTTCTTTTGATTTACAAAGATAGACAGACAATGATTTTGTCCATGGCATAAGTATTTAGACTTTTGATTTCATTAGTCTGCGTTAATCTTTTGTTGATTTTGTGGCTATTGCAAATTTTTGTTCAAGTTTAGCCAAATTTAAATATTTATGGCTTTAAGTTTTAAAAAGTTACTTAAAACATTCAAAAAGTTACTTAAAATGGTGAAAGGAAAAGAACTAAGTGATTTCATAAAAAATGAAATTATTATTAAATATAACTCTGGTATTTCATTATCGAAAATCATTGAACTATTTACAATTTCGCGGGCAACGGTTTATTATGAAATAAATAAATATAAAAACAACCAAACAACAAAAAACGTACCCCGTAGTGGCCGACAACGTAAAACAACTCAACATGATGATCGGTATATTCTGCGGAAATTTAAGCAAAATGTCTTACTGACTCCGCAATCAGCAGCTAATCAGTTAAAAGAAGGAGGCAAAATTGACATTAGTGAGAGCACCTTGTGTAAACGTCTCTAAGAGTCCAATTTTGGGACACACGATCGGGTTAAGTTCGCTTACCAAAGCATATCGAAAAAAAGTTGCACCAGTGTGTGAAAGAATATGCCATTCAGGTGGGTCCGTAATGTTTTGGGTATGCGTTGCATTTACTGGCTGTGGAGATTTGGTTGCTATTGATGTTACCATGAACAAAGACAAGTATTTAGAGGTTCTGAATCATTATGCATTCCCCTCGGGCGATAAGTTGATTGGAGAGTCCTTTATATTCCAATAGGACAACGCTCCATGCCATAAGGCAAAGCAAGTTATGGAGTTGTAAAAAGATTCGGGAGTTAAAACGTTGGATTGGCCCCCTCAAAGTCCAGATCTCAATATTATAGAAAACTTCTGGTCGATTTTAAAAAAAAAAAAAGGTCTGCTAACCTCTCCAGAAGTCGAGATGAAACAATTATTGAAATACAGACTCTATGGAAGGATATTTCCTTGGATTATATCCATAGCTTGGTTGAGTCTGTACCAAATCGTCTGCAAAAGGTGCTAGACGCCAAAGGAGGGTATATTTTTTATTAATTTGTAAAATTTTTCTTTCTTCTTCTTTAAAAATTTTGAATTAATGGCATTAAAAAAATTTGTCCAAATACTTATGCCATGCTTAATTTGTAACTAAAAAAATTTTTCCACACATTACTCAGAATAATCCATCCTTTTATATTTTTAAGTTTAACTACAAAACTAAACCAATTTATGAAAATTAATAAAAATATTTTCTTTATGAACAGAAAAAAATTATAAGCAAAAATGTTGCGAATTTTTCATGTCTAAATACTTTTGCCGACTAGTGTATATTCATAATCACGCAAAGGTTTCAAACATTTCAACAAATAGATATTCGTACATTGTATCATTTAATGTACATGAGCTATGTATATAAAACGATTCACATACACTTAAATTTAGTTTCATCATTAAATGAAAATGTTTTCATTAAAGATAAGCAACTTTTCGAATGTAAATACATATATATGTTAAATTGGTAAAAAACAGGTTTAAGATCGAAATTGATTGACCCCCCAAAATTGAATTTAAATTTTTGTAAAGTGGTTTAGAAATGTTTACATTTTTATTTATCATTTTCATTATAATTTCTTTTCTCTCTTTGGCAATTGCGACTTATTTTGGTATTGGAGTGTGTGCCATACACTGGCTAGCTAAAAACCGGTTTTATTTCATTTCTACGCTCTCCTGACCTGCGATAAGACGTAGAATACACACATACATACACTCTCTTAGACTCTCGCACTCTCACACACACACACACGCACAGATGGTATAATCCAATTTGAATTTAGAAATTAATTAAATAAATGTAACTCACCCGCCGGCTATCAAGTGGATAAAAGTATCTGCTTGGGACATTACTTTTGTAATCCAACAAATTTCAAGTTATTAACGCGCACTTGAACGACGACAACTGCAGCAAAACAATAACAACAACAGCGCTGACAAATTTTTCTTTAAGCACGTCGCGTAGGTGTACGGTAAAGGTATGACAAGGGGGATGGGGGCTGGCCACTGGCCTCAGAAAGGAGAAGGGGCAAGCGCTTTGTAGGCGCTGCTCTGTCACACGGAATTAGGCAGTACTGCCGCGTTTAAGACTTTTCTACTGTTTTATTGTAATTAACAAAATTTAAGGGTATTGTTGCACTTATTTTTAGATAGTTCTTGTTTTCTTATTGGCAAACGAAAGTTATGCAATTAATTTTACCGATTACTCTCACTACATTGATTTAAATTACATCCGCAACATACATAAATAAGTTATTTTAGCGATACGCTTTTCATTTCATTTTTTTTTGTTGACCAAAATTTCTCATGGATTTTTAATTTCATTCACAAGAAAATCCTTATCAAATTAAAATGTAACAAACAACAACAATTTCACAAAATTATTCAAGTTCCGTTTATTTTGTTCATTCTTCTTTTAAGACTCATTTAGTTCTGTTAAATTAGATCTGTTAATTTGGTGCTGTTAAGCCTCATTTGGTGTTAAGACTCATTTTGTCCTGTTAACTCATAATGTTAAGCTCATTTTGTACTGTTAAACTCATGAGCTCCTGTTAAACTGGTTAGGTCCTCTTAAATTCATTAGGTCCTGTTGACCTCGTTAGGTCCTGTTAAACTCATTAGGTCCTGTTAAACTCGTTAGATCCTGTTAAACTCATTAGGTCATGTTAAACTCATTAGGTCATGATAAGTCTCAATGATAGAGATGATACTATATTCAATCGAATAAATTCGAATCGTGGTTTCTCGCAGTGTGCTGTTAACACTCATCTTGTTCTGTTATGCCCGTCAAGTTAGCGACGGTCTGTTACTGTCGAGTTAGCGACGGTCGCTGTTAACGCAATATTTCATTATTTTAATTTTTTTGCTCTCAAATATTTAGCTATTAACTAACCAAATAAAGTTCAATTTTATAAATAATAGCATTATCTATTGTTCACATTAACTCCACACATTTTGTAGTATATTTCCATTCACAGAATGTGTCAAGCAATGCACGATATCTCAGATTGTACAGTTATAACAATGTTTTTGAGAAAAACCCCACAATGGGGTTATAAGATAAGGAAGACGCCAACTTTGAAACCGGAACCAGTGTAGAGAACCAGTTTCCAGAATTACTTCTGTCAGCAACCGCGAATATTTGAATTTAAGCAACATCATTAATTTTGTATATAATAGCACAAATTGCAATTAAATAATGAAATAAATCAAATTCTAATTTATCAATATATTTGTTATAGTCCAGCAATTGTTTCAATAGTTTAAAAATTCATAGTAAATAGCTATCCTGACGTGTAGCCATTTAGAAACTTTCTAACTTTGTAAATGAATTGCAAAACTCTAAGCTCGTGTCAAGAAATGCACGTTAGTGCATCCAATTAAGCATAATTTTCTATGTCTTCTATCAAAAGTTTATCAAAATCGATAATGAGAATTTTGAGAAAATCCAATTTACATATTACCAAAAGTTATCAAGCTGATCTGGTCATTTATAAAGGCTGAAATTAATAAGCAAACAATATTGCAATTATCATTGAGAAATTTTTACCTGCAGCACTATTGCCTATGAAAAGTTCAAAATTGCTCAGGGTTTTATCCAGGAGGTGCAAGATGGAACACTGCTTTTCAATTACTTCAGAGGATTATTATAACAAATGTTTCTATTTCGAGCAAACCACTAACCGTTAACACAATACCAGAATACTGGTTAAAATACTGAATCCGTTTTTAATGCAAGTTATATAGGTTAAACCTAATTGAATACACGGAAGCTAAAAATGCTTTAAATTATGCAAAATATTTAACTGCATGCTTTTACTAGTATGAGTATATAAATTAGTATATAAACTAGAATGATGGACTAACTTCGGCCGTGCCGAAGTTCGTATACCCTTGCAGATTTTCTCTATATAATTCACCAGAAGCATTATTGTAAATTAAATATACCAAATTTACAAATTCAAAATTTTGAGCTTGAGGAAAAAAATTGTTCATACAAAATTTTTTTTTGTACCGATTGTTCCTATAGCAGCTATATGATATGTATAGCCAACCGATTCTGATAAAACTTGATTGAAGTATTAAGAAGTTTATTAAACTCACAAATATCAAATTTCGTGGCATTCGGTTGAAAAACAACAGAGTTATTGAGGATAAGCCTTATTCATGACCGATCGTTCCTATGGGAGCTATATGATATAGTCGTCCGATTGGAATGATTCCGAGATATACAATACCTGCAGCAAAAAGGAGCCTATGCCTAAATTTCAGCACTGTAGCTCTTATGGTCTCGGAGGAGAAGCTGTTGATCCAGACAGACGGACAGACGGACCGACTCGGCTATTCATGCTGATCAAGAATATATATACTTTATATAGTCGGAGATGCTTCCTTCTGTGTGTTGCAAACTTCTGACCAAAATTAATATACCCTCTACAAGGGTATAAAAAGATGGGCTTTCGACACCCTCAAATGCTGATCAGGCTTCAAAAGCTTTAAAGGATAAATTATCCATTGAAGGATGAACTGTGAAAAGAAAAAAAGAAATGTGTTAATGTCCAAATGTATTATTAAAGACGGCAGATTGATATATGGTCGGGCCCTAAACTTTCAAATTAAATTATTGGTTAGTGTCACCAACTTCTAGACGTTTGAGCGGTGACATTTTATTTATGATTTTTAGTCTTTAACTAGCCGTCAATTTACATTTTATAAAATGATCACAACTTTGGCTTTCTTGTAAAATAAGTACATAGATATAAAATAAGAAATAAATGTGTGTTTGGCAAATATCGACGGTAAGACTGTTACTAAACAAACTAGTACTTTTTAAATCGAAGAATACTATAAAATTATTATTAATGAAGAATAGCAAGATAAGTTTGTTTCAGCTTTACAATGTCAGTATATAACAGATAACAGGTCTTTGAATAACAGATCTCATAAGTTATTATTGAAGTACAATCATTTTTTTGATTAAAAGAGATTCATTTTATATAAATGCTTATTCATAATGTTCATACATACATAGTTTTTTTCATTTATTTTATTAATGTAGTTTAATTTAAGCCAATGAAAAAACTTGACTACATCTTAAAGGAATATTGTGAGAATCACTTATAGTATACATATCATAATTAACAAATAAATTAGAACTTGTTAAAAATATAAGAAGAAAGATTAAGAGTAAAGGATGAAGAAAGATTAAGTAGTCTGGGAGTTGTGGAAGATATAGTGGGATTAGCGAATATGAGAAGAAATTAGATAAAACAGGTCATTGTAGTTACTGCATAGTATGCGAAAGGGATGAACTAGATTAAAGTTTGCATAGATCTACTTGGTTGCAGAGAGACACAACTTCTTGTGGGTCGAAAGGGAAAAGCTAACTTCAGTTTAAAAAATGATGGAAAAATTCATTTCAGCAAAAGCTTGTAGTGAACTAAAATAGGAATAGAATAAATAAGAAGAACATTTCTAAAATAATGCAGAAAATGCCACTCTAGATCCCAGATAAGACCATGAAAGAAGATAAGAAAACAAAAAAAAAACTATTTTTGAATCGTCTTAATAAGTTGCTGCTGAATGACTAATTAAGGAACCAAAACCGGAGAATAAAAGTATAGGCCATATTAGAGAAGTAAATCAACTTTTTTATAGGAATTTGAATCAAAAGGAACGTTGATTAATAACTAAACTATAAGTTAATCAATGCATTTGGTAGATTATTAGCAAAGAAAGGCAAAGACGTAGAGTTTCATAAGTTAAACTCTAGAATTTAAAGAAACACTTTTGGAATAGACAAATTTAAACAAAACTCATTGAGCAGCATAGTTGTCAGTTCCATGAACTGTTTAAGTTTGGTTTTAATCGGGTACTTTAGCTGAAACTTTGCCTTAAAAGATAAAATAGATGTTTGCAATGTAGCCCTTCAATTTGCTTTACTGCTCAAGCATTTACATTTGTCAAAACAAAATCATATGTTTATCCCTATAGGTTTCATTCCTGCAATTTACCCTCCATACGCCCTTTTCTCCCTTTTCTCCCTCTTCCCCTCCCTCTCCCTCTATGTCTCTCTCTCTCCATCTCTATATCCTTATCTCTCGCACTGTCTCTCTGTCTTGTGCCGGCTTTTTGTAGCCTCGCCCTGCGACCGCCTTTACGAAGGACGCGTATAAAAACAAAAAGCAAACAATTGCCTTTGCTTTTGCCTTTGCATCGTCTGTTTTTGAGCCACAAAATCAATAAATGAGAACATCAAACTGTCTGTGTGTGACTTTGACTATGACTGTATGCGTGACTGTGGTGAGTTTCCTTTGGTCTTAGCTCTCTTTGCTATTTGATGACTCTCCCATTTCAGTCTCTGACGGCATTTCCCAACGTGCAAACGAATTTTCCTACGCGCTTAGTAGGTTTTTGAAAAAAAAGAAGTAATAATAAAAGAACATACAAAACACTGTTGTTTGCCCTTTCGAAATATATATAAAATCAACCACTTTCAATTTAATTAAATAATTATTAATTTACGTTTGTGCCCAAATAAGTATGCTAACAAAAAATAAAAGCCACGGCTTTTTCTTGAATTTTGTGTAGATTGTTTTTCTAAATAGTGTTAACCTAAATGCAAGAGACGATTATGAAATAACCAAACAGTTTTCAGACGTACAAAAAAAACGCTTCATTGTTGTTGTAGAGCAGACAATAACAATAACAAAAAAAAAAAAAAGAAATGAAAAGAAAAGAAAAGAAAACGTAGTTGAAAAACCTACCCCCTTGATAATCAACCCACTTTACTGCCCAGCCTGCCGGCGACCCCAAAAATTGAAGGCAAAAAATAAAAAAAAGATAGAATTGAAACTACTTTTGGGGTCGGCGGCAAGTATTGGCATTTCGTTCACTCATAGTTTTACACATTTTCTTAAATTTTCTTTTAATTTGTGGCGGCTTGCGTGTAAAGTTTTCTTTTCGAAGCACGCATTTTGTGTTTTCTTTTCTTCATGTTTGTTCATTTCTTTTATTTGCATAATTTTTATTATTACATATTATATGTTGGTGGCACATTTTATGATTCATTTTCTCCCCTGGTGATAAATTCTTATGGCTTAATAAATTTTAATAAAAAATTATGCCGTATGTGTTTGTTTCCCAAAAACCAAACTGAATTGTGTTTTCGCTTTTGGTTTATTTAGCTAATGGGCTATTTGCAACATAAAAGTTAACGAGTTAGGAGCAGGAAACTTTTATGAATTTGGTATGTTATATTCGATTTGGGTATTAAGTTAATATAATTATTATTGATCATCAGGTAACTTAGCCTGAATTCAAAACATGCTAAGTCAAAATCATCTAAATTTCTTTTAAATTTACTGAAATTACTATATAACTAAATTGAAAAATTTGAAATATTTTAGTTTTATATTATTCCAATTTTTAACTATTTTCATCTTTTATAAATTTCGTTTTTAAAATGAAAAAGTTTTAAAAAATTAGTTCATAATAAGCAGGAATATGGTCCAATATAAGGTTCTTCTTATTATGATTCTTAGTAGGTAATTTTTTGTAATTGTGAGAAGGATAAAATCCGTTCATATCTGTCTATACAACGAAACATGTCTAACGAATAATAAAAAGAAAATGATTTATGAATAACATAAATTAATTAAAAGAGCACGCGAATGCGACAAATTTTTGTGAACAAATTATAAACCAATAAGCTTCAAAAAAGATTTGAAAATCCATTTATCATACAAAACACGCACACATATATACAGATAGACGTCTGGAAAAAATACAAACAAACAAACAAACAACAACAACAACAGTGGACGCGTTAGGGCGAAAAACAAATTAAAATACTCAAATAAAAACAAAAAAAAAACAAAAAAAAAAATAATAATAATAATACAAATAAAAGATTTTGGCGCAGAATGAGCCAAAGTTTTGAAAGTTTAATACATGGCGGCGGTGGCAGCGTTGGAGGAGTTGGTGGTGATGGCGTTTATTCGGAGCGGCAGTCATCGGAGGATGTGCCAGAGTCAACTGCTACGACCACCACTACCAGCACAACAACAGCCGGCGAGGATGGTGGCGGTGGCGGTGGAGGGGAACGAGAGGGTAGCGGGATTAGGGACGATGATTTCACCGATGACAACAATTTCGAATCGAATTTGCGACGACGCAAAGGCAAAATAATATCCTGTGCCAAGGAGACTATTGAGAATGGTGAGTGACAAAAGACAATAGACGAAAATAAGCAAAGAGCACTACACAAATATTCACTATTCCATATCCAATTCTACATATACATATATCCTCTATATACATACTTACATATGTATATCATTTTGTATGGTTAGGGGCAGATGAATATTTGAGTGGCAATTGCTGGGATACCCTTCAAGACAAGCAAAGCAAACCAACAATGTATTTACCTACCCGAGGACATGTAGGCCAAATGTCATGTCCTTTGACATGCGAAATGCGAAAATACGACTAGTACAGGAATTGGAACGTGATACATTATATTGGCGTTTCTTGATTTAACTTTACGGCGAAAATTTTATTGCTTCATTTGTGCATGGATTTGCGGGAGTTATCCATATTAGATAAATTTATTGCCAGATTAAATTAGTTAATTCTAATAGAGATATATGATTTAACTTTGATATTCGAAAGTTTAATCATAATTTTGGTCTGAAAAGTTTGTCAAGATATAAGCATAGAAAATTTCATTTTTTTAAAAATGTAATTTTATAATTCCAATAAAATATAATATAATAATTAAAATATTTATTACGAAACTGTTAACAGTTTAGTTTTGTCTTAAATAATTTAAAAGTTAATTATGCAAGATGTTTTTATAAACATTTTTTAAAGGAATCATTTAAGGTTGTTCATGATGGTTTAATATATTGCCTGTCAGAAGAACAATGAAGTGAATGTTTATACAAAAATTGTGTTGAAAATGAATTATCCATTTGAAAATCAAGAGAACTAATAGTTAATTTATCACTATATAGATCACACTATATCATATTTACAAATGAAGTAACAAATTCGATGAATTTGTTTCTCATTAATGAAATTAATCAAATGAAATGAATTTAAATAAGTGAGAAATTAAAATTGATTTTTATCATGTTTTCGAACAGTTTTTATTTATTTATTGTTTGTGTTAATAATTTTGTTGTCT
The DNA here is from genome assembly GCA_018150375.1 of Drosophila sturtevanti. Taxonomy (NCBI): domain Eukaryota; kingdom Metazoa; phylum Arthropoda; class Insecta; order Diptera; family Drosophilidae; genus Drosophila; species Drosophila sturtevanti. The sequence continues at coordinate 9,392 of JAECWJ010000279.1, forward strand.
TCCATGAACAAAAGAGAAAATTTTGATCCTTAAATCCCTAAACATTTTTATAACAGTTTTGCAATTCGTTTTTAAAAGACATAAGGAATAAATAACTTCAGTACTTTTAGTACTTGAAAAGTTTTATGATGAGTTTTAGACGTAAATATCCTTCCAACTAAAATACAAGAAAAATGTAAAGATAATTTTATGAGAGGTTCTTGGCTTTCTTTCTATAGTTAGAGACAGTCTTAAAGTGAAAACTTTTTTATTTTCTTTAAATAATAAGAATAATTTGAATAGCCCTTAAAATGATGGGATGATGATTCAACAGGGGATAGGTCTACAAATGTTTAAAAAATATTTTTTTTAATGTGTTGTTGATATTTATAAATATTTAATATGCCTTGCTTATATCAGAATATTAAAAAATTGTTTTAGACTTGGTTTTCAAACAAATTGATTGATAAAAATGAGGAAAGTTTAATTGATTGTTGATAGCTAATTGCCATTGAATAATTTATGAATTAAAGTTTATGAGACTTAATATTTATCTGTAATTATTATAATTTTTTAATTACCTTCATCCAATTTTTAATATTCCCTTGTTGATTAACTGTTGCAAAATAAATTTCCATTTGATTTTCTTTACCCATATTTCAGTTGTTCTTTTTCTGCAGGCATCCTTGTGCAATTTTTCAACGCAGTGAATATAAAATTACCTTAAAATTACTTTCAGATTGACACAGTTCCTGTGCAAGTTTATCCTTGTAGTTGCTATTGCTGTCAACGTTCAACAAATAAAAGTTACTTTGTTTTTGCCCCCATTGCCCTCCATTGGCTTTTGTCTACGTGTGGATTCGCTTTGATGAAGGGCACAATTTGAATTATTTATATGGATTTGCTAGATGGCGTATAGAAAATAATGCATTTCACTCGTTTTATGTCTTTAATTGATTGCCATTGTCGTGATGGGCTCCCACCTTTACCTGCACCCTTACACAATCAATAAGACTGTTCCTTTTGCAAATGGATTAAACTAACTAACTTATACCATAAGGGTTGAAGTTAATTAATATCATTAACTTTAATGGGTCAAGGTTGAGGTTTGTGTTTTGTCTTTTCTTTTGCTTACAGAGAGGAAAGAACATGTGTCAATTCAATAATGTATTGAATATGTAGATTTATATATATACATATATATATAATGTTTAATTTATGAATATCTTCAAGGCCTCAGTTTTCACTTGAGAAAAGTTTTTGGGAAACATGAACAAAAGTTCTGAGCCAATGAGTTGTTTTTCCAATAAAACATACAATATAAATTTATGAAACTTTTGTGGGCGTCTTCATAAATTACAAATAAGTTAAAGTTAGTTTAGTTTAGAAAACATGTTTTTGCTTTGGTTTGCTATTAGTTTTGGATTAACACTAAATTGATGTAAATATTTCTGAAGTTGAAATTTTAGTTCATCAGTTGCTTATTGACAGACTTTTTTCTTATATTTTACGAGTTCAGAACAAAATATATATATGGTATATTAATTTCAGATAATATGATATTTATTGTCATAAAATGCATTTTTTTTTTTTGATTAATTATTATTTTTTTTCTGCCTCTTGTCAATCGTGCCGTCTAAATTGTGTATACAATAGAGATTTCTATAGTCTTTATTGTGTGGCAGACTTTACTAATCTTATTATATATCATATATGTACATAATATACTGTAAGTATATACTATCTCGATAGTTCGAAGCCATATAATAGCTAAATTCTACTTAAAGCTAGTTTATCCTAAGAAATGTCTCTCTAGTTCTCTTTCTCTTTGGTTTATGTGTTACATCATTATAAGGGCTTTCTTGAAAGTTGCTGATTGCGCTAATAGACGTATCCTTCTGGACATGGACACTACTCTGCCACCAGGATTCAGTCCGAAGTTCGGTTATAAAGATCCAAGTAAGGCTAGAATGCCACATGCAATACCTCGTCCGTATCCTCCCCCAAAGAGAGGATCTAAATGCAAAGCATTCAGATGTTGGCCAGAGAAGCTCGCAAGCATCTGAGGGGCTGCGGAATTGCAGCAATGATCTGCTTACAGAGATCATTGACTCCTACATAGAGAGCTTGGCCTAACGGCCTCGTGGAGTTGCGTCTCAGGAATGATGATTTAGGGGTGCCTATGACAGAAACGTAACCATTGTGCCGATTTGGTTAAACAATGGATAGCTGATCTTAATAAGGTTAAAAGTAAGTCTGATTCTGCCAAATGGCGAGGGAACGAAGGAAAACTTGTTAATAATGGCTCTCCTCCGAATCTATTGAGACAACTTTGCCGAACTTAAGCAAATAGGAATTTAAGAGGTGGTCTGATGGGATATCTTACAGAAACGGTTTGTAATTGGCAGTATTGGGCAGCACATGCGGGTGACTTCACTACGGAGAGGGTATTAGCAGCTCAGTTCACTAAATAGATGATGGCTCGACTTCGAAGTCAAGTTAAGTTCTGCACATTAGGTCTCGAAAAAAATCTTCTTGAATGGACATTTTTTTAGATTAGCTCCTTTTAGAAAAACTAATCGAAAAATGATAAAAAATATAGTATAAATGTTTTGTACTTGAATCGCCAAGTGCAAGAATAGCTAATATGTATGAGCGGGATAGCATGCGTTCGATGCATTAATCTGCAAGCAGTGCAAGTTACTGCAAAAAATATAAGTTTCGGTATAAGTTGTGGCAAGTTAAGATAGTTATACTTTAATTTTTTATTTAATTGATTACAATATTGGAGGGAATTTGATTTTGTACAGGGCAAACTCAATGTAGGCAAGAACGATTTATTTGCTTTATTTACCTTAAAATCAAGCTCGTTTATGATTTCTTTAAGCCAAAGTCATGGTTATAAGCAAAATCTTCACAACCAAACCGAAAATCAAGCAGTTTTGTGGTGATTGACAATTTTTAATATCCTTGAACGAATAGCCTATAAAAACCTTTACTTAACTAGTTTATATACATACATACCTAAACTTACATATATTTTTTGGTAAAGTTCTGTAGAAATTCATTGGTAATCAAATACATTTCATTTTCGATTTCCGCTTTCAGCAAATAATTTATATAATATGATATTCTCTTATATACCTACTTATGTATGTATAAGTATCCGCAAATCGGCTTAAGCATTTAAATATGTATATATATATATATATGTATATATGTATATATGTATATATTTGTATGATATCCATTAATCAGCTTATGGTATTTTTTCTTTTTTTACTTTTTATGCGATTTACCCCCGCAAAATTTCTTCACATCCGCTCCAAATTTCAAAATAAAATTCCATGGTGATTTTTGGTTGTCCGCCACTTAGTTTCCACTTTGTTAGTATTTTCCTACGCAATTTCGCCGTGAAAATTGCACAACAAATTTTTGCTAGCACACGTTGTGGCATTTCTAGTTTACTCTCCTCCGACCAACTATCCGTACAATCCCCTTCTGCAATTTCATGGTTGCAGCTAGTTTAGGTTCCGACTGCATCAAATGGACATCACTAGGAAGTGAGTGGCGGATTTACGTGTTTCCTAGTAGCATACATACATGACTTTTAAACTTTTGGTGAAAGAGTGAAAATCCGATTGTGTTGAGTCAATGTAGGCGTGGATCGCGTGTTTTCAAAAAATTAGAAATTGCCTGGTACTCGTATTTAGGTTATCGATTTTGGTTTTCGGTTTAGTTAAATTTATTATTCTGCTCGATGAATGTTTAAATTCTACCCTCTGGTTTTTAGCTTGCCGCCTTATCGTCTGGTCTTAGCAATAGAACGAAGTCTTTTCTGTCTCTACTGTGTCTCTGTTTGCCTTTCTCTTGATTGTGTTTTGTTGTCATGTTTTTATTTGCGTGGGCTTCTGGGCTGCTTGTCCATCAATTGGGTACACAGACTGACAATGCCATTGGCATTCCCAATTGCCATTAGTTGAAGCGATGGAGTGGCGTACTCCTATTCCTGCCATTGTGATTCTGACAGTTAACCCCTTTTGTTGAAATTATATTGCTGGTGGCTGAATACCATTCAAATAGAAATGACATAGTGTCCTTTTATGTTTTATCTATGACTTTTCCCAGAAAAAGTGTCACAAGCATAATTGTAAAGTTTATTATAGAGTTTATACGAAATAGGAAAATTAATTAATTAAATCTAGAAAAAGTAGCAATATTTTATTTGTGTTCGTTTGCCTAATTTCCTTTTAAGCAAGCGAATACCAATCATAAAAAAACTTGCACAAATAATTATTATAAGAATTATTATTCAGAAATATTTATCCAAATTATTGGTACAAAATTAAAGTATTAATCTTAATTGATTAGACAAAATCAAAATCACCCAAAAATGTGAAAAAAATAATGTAAAAACATTTTTTAATGGAATGTGAAAAAGATAGCTTACTTTAAATATAGAAACTTTTTATAAAAGACTTTTTACTGAAGTATTCTAACTTAAATTGAAGGTGAATTCAAATTGATATATAAATAAGCTTAATAGAAGTTGATATATGAAAAAACTTAATATGAAAAACATTCTAGCTATCTGAATTTTTGCATATAATTAAAGTCAAAATATTATAGCTCGTTTTCGAGAGTTTATATAGATAGAGACTGATATGTTATTCGCCAGTTTTTTCGTATTCTATTTTATTTTTTACTCATTTACTCATTTATTTTTATGAAATTGATATAAAACATTAAGAATTCAAGTCAAATCGCTTTTTCTACTTAGTTTTTTTTTTTAATATTTATGATAATTTGAGTACATATTTGTGTCTTTGTGTTAGTTGAAAATTTACAAAAATCCTAATGAATTACTTAAACTTAAGCTTAACTTACTTGTCAATTACTAAGTCCTAAAGGCTACCACTAAATTAATTCTAATATGAGAATAGGCAGAGCACCTAGATCTACCTATGACCATTTCGCTTTAAGATTTATAGTCTAAGTCATCTGCTGAATGGTATCAGGACTAGAAATCATTTTTAGTAAGTTATTTTGGGATATTTAAAGTTTCTTATATTGCATTTTGCAAAACTTGTACGAGATAATAATCGCTATTCCTGAAATTTCCTATATTATTCAGTCTGGATGAATTTGTCTAGTTAGTCTCGTTAATCGTTTATCTATTATTACATCTAGGTACCTGACATTATGCTTCCATTCTATATAAGCGGTTTGTAATTGGCAAACCACTTACATTATATATATACAATATGTTCACAAAAAACATATTGGTAGCTCAGTTACTCTAGACGTGATTGTCTTTACTTCGAAGTCACGTTCGTTTTTAATATTGCATCTAGGTACCTAACATTATGCTTCTATATAATATTAGTATTATTTAGTGGAATCGGCTGAGAATATGTTTTTAAGTTTTCTAGTTTTTTCTGAGTTAATTTTAAAAAATAATGGGCGAGTGAGCCGAAAGCTATATCTATTCCGTTCAGATATTTAAGTAGCACATTGAATTCCTGGTATTACCTTGTCCAGCTTACTTTTCTTTGACTCCTCTAAAGTTTTCTTTCAGGATGATTTTTTTTGTTTTCCTTTGGTCGACGTGGCTTTTAATTTTGTTTTATGGCTTAAGGCTGATAAAGCCATAAAAAAGATATTTTTGATTGATTAGTCTGATAAAGTATGTACCGATGTGCTGCATATACATATATAAAATATGTTTCCTCCATGGTATATATCTGATCATAATTATGTTGTGTAGTGTGCCATAGAATGATAACTTAAAGGCAAAATATTTTGCCAGTTTTTATGAATCTTCTTCACGGTACCTTGAGCAAACACTTTCGTTTTGTTTTTTAATAACTAACTTTTTATGCACATTTGTGTGTACATAAGCCATGGTATATTTTCGCTTTCATCTTTATACCACCCCCCACCCTCTAACCCCTGGCTCTCCTTACACCACTTGGCCCATTGCCTGTAGCGTTTTTATTTGCAAAATTCAAAAGCATCTTTTCCCGACGCGCACATTGATCTTGAGTAGACAACATATTTCACTTGACTTTTTGAATTTTTTGTTCTTGTACCATATAAACTCACAAACAAGTAAACGTACATATATAAAGATATATCTTTCAGCATGTACATATTTCTAACTGTTGGTGTGTGTGTATTTTTTATGTATAGTAAGAGCTAAGTAAGCAATGTTTATATGGCCGGGGTTTTCTTTTTGTTCCTTCAAGCTTTATATTAATGCCTTTGTCTAAAACGATTTTTGGCTCAACGAGCGCGCACACAAAGACATGTGTGTATATTACATATATATATAAATGTGGATATGTTTTTATCCATAGAAACATAGACGAAGGTTATTTTCTATCACATCCTTAAAGATTATATAGCCATTAGTTTTTTTTTCGCATTATTCGATTTTTCACAATTTTAATGATCCTTTTCCATTGTGTTGTTAGAAAAAAAGGATATGAGGGTCTTTCAGTTTATGTTGGAATCGGTTCGTTAAGTATTTCATTGTATACATATACATTATATAATAAAATTATGCAAAGCTGTCAGTTGATTTGATAAATGTTTGCGGTCGTGATGTTTTTAGCATTCGTTATGTAAAGCCATCAAAATAAGACACTTTTCCTTCCTTCCTCCTTTATTTCTGTGTGTTGGAGGGGTCTGAGATTGGTTTGGGATTTTCCTTTCACTTAATTTTACATTTGAATTTATACATTGATATGTAGCCATGAATAGAATTAACATTAAGTCTGACTTGCATTTTCTTTATTGGCCAACTAAGAGTTATTTATATGTATAGCAACAATTTTCTAGTTGGGCAAATGTGTGCCAAAAATTTGCCTTAAATGAGAAAGTAGTGAAAGTAAATTAATCAAGACCAATGCCAAATGTAGAAAACAAATTTATGCATAGGCACACAGAAAACAGAAAATGGTTGAAATAAACAAATGACAGCTAAAATCCGCTTCTGTTCTTTCTGCCAAATTGATATTACAAATACATATGTAAATTAACTCAAACCTTTAAATATAGAAATATGTATACAAACACATCGGCAAATTTTCCGCTATTCTATTCAGAGATGGAATATTTATGCTTGAAAGTCGATTGGAACTAAATATTCAGTTTGGTTAAACGTCCGTGACAGTTAGTGAGAATGACTTGCTTCAAGAAAACCTGAAAGCCAGGCTAATTTACTTGTAAAGTTTCGTTTCCGTTTATATGCACTGAAAAAATATATTAATCTAAGATATATATATATATATTTCTCTATGATATATATATGTATATATAAATATATCTCATGACATAAAAAATGAAATAAGTTAATCTTAATATTTATTTTTATTTATATCCATTCCCCCTTCGTATATTTGTCATTTTTGTCAGCAAAAATCTTCAAAATTTTAGCTATAAGTATTAGGAATTGTCAACAACGTTGATAGACAAAATTGTTGTGTTTTGAGTATATTATATTATTAGAATATTGTTTGCATAGCTAAAAATGAAGCAAGCAAGTCGTCTCTGCCGACTTGGAGTATACCCTGTACCAAAAAAGGATATTTGATTTAAACAGACTCCTTCCAAATCCCCATTGATTGAATATAAATTTTTGAAAAAATTCTCGCAATAAGCCCAAACACCAAATTCATGCTTTCCCGCTCACTCATATCAATGAACGAAACTAATGCGTCATACGGTACAAAGCAACATGCATGCGCATGCTATCTCGCTCACACATTTCAGTTGCTGCTTCCCATAGAATTTCAGTACAAAACATATATACGTATTATCTCCGATATTTATTGACCGATTTCAGTCAAATTCGGTCAGACGGTACATATTGGCTATAGAATTGGGTCTACCAAAAATAAATACTGTAGCTTCAATAGAACTCTAGTTATAGTTTTTTCTGAAACAAACTTGATCTGCCTGCACACTATACGGATCTACAAAAAAAATTTGGTTGCTCTATCTCTTATAGTCTCCAAGATCTCGATGTTCAAACAGACAGACGGACAGACGGACGGACAGACGGACAGACAGACGGACAAGTCTCAATCGACTTCGCTATTGATACTGATCAAGAATATATATACTTTATGGGGTCGGAAAATTTTCCTTCTGCCTGTTACATACATTTTAACGACTTTAATATACCTTGTACCCTATGGGTACAGGGTATAAAAAGAGGAAATTTATAAAATTTTGAAAATTATTTTTCGAAGTATAAAAAAGTGAATAAAATGTAATATGCATTTAGGCGCAGCTTAAAATGAAGTAAGCAAGTCGTCCCTGCCGACTTGGAGTATACCCTGTACCAATAAGAGATATATTTTGAAAACTCAAACTCCATCCAATCCCCATTAATTGAATATAAATTATTCTATAAAATTCTCCTAGCAAGCCGAATCACCAAATTCATGCTTTCTCGCTCACTCATCTCAGTGAACGAAACTAATGCGTCATTCGGTACAAATGAACGCAACGTGCGCATGCTATCTCGCTCACACATTTCAGCTGCCGCTGCCCATAGAATTTCAGTACAAAACATATATACGTATTATCTCCGATATTTATTTGGTCAGACGGTACATATTGGGTATATAATTGAGTTCGCCAAAAAGAAATACTGTAGCTTCAATACAACTCTAGATATAGTTTTTTCTAATTTGCGGGGGCGGAAGTGGGCGTGGCAAAAATTTGAAACAAACTTGATCAGCGTACACACTAGACGGATGTTGACACCAAGTTTGGTTACTCTAGCTCTTATAGTCTCTGAGATCTAGGTGTTCATACGGACGGACAGACGGACGGACAGACGGACAGACGGACATGGCTATATCGACTCGGCTGTTGATCCTGATCAAGAATATATATACTTTATAGTGTCGGAAAATTTTCCTTCTGCCTGTTACATACATTTTAGCGACTTTAATATACCCTTGAACCCTATGGGTACAGGGTATAAAGATATAAGAAAAAAAGTTAGAATATATATGAATATTTATGTATACGAATATTTAATTATTTAAACATTTATAGAACAAAAATAATCAATAAAAAACATGGTGTTGGCTCACACATCAAATTATCTGTTTGATTATTAAGCTTGTAATCAACGATTAAGTTATAAATTTTTAATTTTTTCATACAAAAATTTTTTTAGTTTGTCTAACCAACTGAGTTAGTCCTTAAAACTTTTGCTTAGTTACAGGTAAAACAAATTAAATTTTGGAGTATTCCTTCCTAGGTACATACATACATCTGCTTAAAGATGCCTATAGTATTTTAGTTGATAAACCGACAAGATCATGTAAATGAACAGACATGATGAATTGAGACAAATAGAAAGGAAATACGAAAAGTGTACCCCAAACTATGTATGTACATATATATAATCGCACGTGACAACTGCTATCTTCTAGGCACTTCGTTAGCAAAACTATTGTCACACTCTAATGAATAAATAAAATAAAAATATATATATATTTTTTTTTCAATCATATGTACTTTTATTGTTATTTTTCTTGTAAGACGTTGACATTCGAGTAATGCATAGCAATACGGCTTATTAAGAATTTAAAATCAATTTAATTCAATTAAAAATCATTTGGTTATTTATTTACATATATTCAATTTTCTGCGATTAATTGCGATTAAAAATCGATCGGTTTCAATTAATCATATTATTCATTAATCGATTAGTGAATGTTTTTCCCCATCACTAGACAGAAGTTCAGAGTTACGTGAAGTTAACTTTCTTATGGATGTGTATCATGGATGTTCATTGCTTGTAAAGTCTTACCTATGCTATAGCTACTATTTAACCTCCTTTTAGTTTTTCATTTCACCTTTTATGTAAATATGTATGTATGTATATACTAGAAGATGGTTACTTTGTAAAAGTTAACAAACGAAACCAAAAGCAAAGACCTGTCTTTTGTTTAGTTACCACACATAAAATCTAGAAAATTCAGATATGCAAATGCGTTGCAGCATTTTACATGTACACATGTATGTATGTATGCACATATGTGGGGTTAGTAGAGATTCAAGGGGACCCAGGTATGTATGTACTTACCAGCCGTTAACAGAAATACTTGCTCTAGGCGGTTCACCAGACTTTCTCTATATACAAACTTTTCCCTGCAATGTTTGAGTGTTGTTGCAATATTGTTAGTTAGGGGGAATTCAAGCCTAAAAGGAGCTTGCCTAAATGTTGATTGACAGTTGACGCAACATGGTACCAAAAGGATGTATCATCATCATTATCATCATCATCATCATCATGGAGAGGCGTGGATATATATGTGTGTGTGTGTGTGTGTCTGTGTGCTGACATTGAGAGGAGCTTAATTTCCGTAAATGGCATAAAGCTGCAACGTTTGAATGTATCTTTTACTATGTTTTTTGCATCTGCATTTGTATATATATTTCACTGTATCTGATTGGCTTATTTCTCTGATTGGCTGCTAATACGAATGGTTTCTATCATCGTTCGCTTTTTGCTAGTTGCTCGGTTTTCGTTGACTGAATGCTTAAATAGTTTGTATTTTAATTTCTTATTGATTAGCTTTTGCCATTGTGAAAGTACAAGCCAAATGAAATTGAAAAGCCAATTCTAGCATGTAATTTATTTAATTTAACAAATAAATCAATTGGGATTTGTAGTAAAGGAAATGGACTTTTGTGGGTCACCAGACAATTAAATCTGCAAATGCATGTAAAATTAATTAATTTACTTCATTTCGTAATGGCAAATGAATTGTAAGTTCGAGTGCTAAACTAAAGATTGAATTATTAATACAACTTTTGCTTAAACGGAAACTAACTAATTGGTTTAGAAACATTTTTTAGCAAAGAATGAACTACGTTTATATATATCAAAAATCGATTATTTATGTTTTAAAACTATAATTTCGACAAGAGACATTATTAAAACTGAATTTCTTAATGAATTAAGTATAAAATAAAATTTGATAGTTTAATAAATTGGTTACTTAGTATTCTTTTTATCATTTAAGTTACTTAATCTAATCTGATTAATTCTATATATGCAACATTATAGTTTCCTTTCCGATAAATGCAATAAATGCAACATTCCGTGTGCAAACATTGTAGTTTATAAGTTCATTACCCTTTATGACATTCTTTGAACTATCTTTGCCATCTATCTCTATTCATGCTTTACATGATTTCCTTTTACAATATGTATTTGGTCTACATGTCCGCCCATTTGATTCGCTGTCCCCACCCAACAAAATAAAAAGAAGGAAAAATCAAGCTTACAAAGTCACAACAGTCATTTTGGAGGCCAATCTAACAATCTTTTGCGCATAACATTGTAGTTTTATAAACATACGTATATCGTATAGTCATATATACATATATGTATATATGGATAGATTTAACCACTATGACTCTTGCTTGAAAAATAAAAAGAATAGAAAGTTACTCCCTCATACCTCAAGTCTGTTAATAATAAAAAAAAGATTGCCAAAATAAAAAAAAGAAAAACGGAAAAAGAAGCGAAAATGGAATCCAAATCTGAAACCAACCTACCTACTTTTTTGTCTGCATTTATATGGTAGATATATATATAAATATATATATATATATGTATATATATGCATTCCCCTGTATATTCTTGGGCTTGGCAACAGGCCAAAGAGTTGCCAAAATGAAAAAAGAACGAAGAAAGGAAAAACTCTTCGTTGCAAGAGCTTGCCACAAGTGCACTTTTGGCTATAGTGACGGGTAAAAAAAAAAGTGGGAAAAAATCAATGAGACCAAGTGCTTGGGGGATGTTGATGGAGTAGATTCACATATATATATCCCTATATACTCATATACATATATGACTGTATGTATGTATATAAGAAACGTATATAATGCCATATTTATGTGCTAGAAATTTCAATCATGTGCTTCAAAAAAAAAGAAGGTTGCTTTTATTTTAAAATTTTTGATTTATATTTTGTTATACTTGAACTTGCCATAAATAAGACATTAGTTGACCCCAACTCACCCTCCATCCACTCATATATTACTTGGTTACATGCTCTTTCGTTGGCAAAATGTTTTGACATCAATCATACGCCCCATCTGTCAGCTACTTTTGCTTGCTATTGGCTTGCCATTAATTCAATTGAATTTTCGCGTTTTATTTTTACTTAGCTGATCAATGCGCTTTATATATACGTATATATAAATATATCAGTTTATATTTCACTTACTTGCACATTTATTGCAATAAAAATCCATTTTCTCTCGAACTTAATAAAAAGTTGTTACAGTTTCAGCTTAATTTACATACAGTGTGAAATGAAATTTTCCCGTAATAGAGCAAAGTTTTTAAGTAAAAAGTAAAACATTCTTTTAACTTTCTTAGTCTCATTTTCCAAGAAAGAAATATATCTAAAAGGAAATTGGAACTCAAGATACTTGCAATGTGTGAGAAAAAGTCGAATAAGAAAATTGTAAATTTGATTACTGATTTAAAATTTAGGCACAAGTCTTGCATTAAATAATCCCCGAGTAACTTTTTCTCAGTGAAATGATATACACTAGTCGGCAAAAGTATTTAGACAACATCAGTTTTCGACTGTCGGACGGTGTTTTTTCATTTTTGGTAACTAAACGGTGAACTATTTATGCTTAAAACAAAGATCGCAATTACAGTTACATGTAACGTGTTTTTTCTCTGATTGCCTTTTGAATTATCCTTCTTCTGATTACAAAGCTAGACCCACAATGATTTTGTCCATGGCATAAGTATTTAGACATTTGATTTCATTAGTCTGCGTTAATCTGTTGATGGACTGATGGCAAAATTTTGTTCAAGTTTAGCCAAATTTAAGTATTTATGTGGCTTTAAGTTTGAAAAAGTTACTTAAAACATTCAAAAAGTTACTTAAAATGGTGAAAGGAAAAGAACTAAGTGATGTCATAAAAAATGAAATTATTATTAAATATAACTCTGGTATTTCGGTATCGAAAATCATTGAACTATTTAAAATTTCGCGGGCAACGGTTTATTATGAAATAAATAAATATAAAAATAACCAAACAACAAAAAACGTACCCCGTAGTGGCCGACCACGTAAAACAACTCAACATGATGATCGGTATATTCTGCGGAAATTTAAGCAAAATGTCTTACTGACTCCGCAATCAGCTGCTAATCAGTTAAAAGAAGGAGGCAAAATTGACATTAGTGAGAGCACCTTGTGTAAACGTCTCTAAGAGGCCAATTCTGGGACATACGATCGGTTTACGTTCGCTTACCAAAGCATATCGAAAAAAGTTGCACCAGTGTGTGAAAGAACAAGCCATTCAGGTGGGTCTGTAATGTTTTGGGTATGCTTTGCATTTACTGGCTGTGGAGATTTGGTTGCTATTGATGTTACCATGAACAAAGACAAGTATTTAGAGGTTCTGAATCATTATGTATTCCCCTCGGGGGATAAGTTGATTGGAGAGTCCTTTATATTCCAACAGGACAACGCTCCATGCCATAAGGCAAAGCAAGTTATGGAGTTGTTAAAAGATTCGGGAGTTAAAACGTTGGATTGGCCCCCTCAAAGTCCAGATCTCAATATTATAGAAAACCTCTGGTCGATTTAAAAAAAAAAAAAGGTCTGCTAACCTCTCCAGAAGTCGAGATGAAACAATTATTGAAATACAGACTCTATGGAAGGATATTTCCTTGGATTATATCCATAGCTTGGTTGAGTCCGTACCAAAACGTCTGCAAAAAGGTGCTAGACGCCAAAGGAGGGTATATTTTTTAATTATTTGTACAATTTTTCTTTCTTCTTCTTTAAAAATTTTGAATTAATGGCATTAAAAAAATAAGTCCAAATACTTATGCCATGCTTAATTTGTAACTAAAAAAATTTTTCCACACATTACTCAGAATAATCCATCCTTTTTATATTTTTAAGTTTAACTACAAAACTAAACCAATTTATGAAAATTAATAAAAATATTTCCTTTATGAACAGAAAAAGTTATTAGCAAAAATGATGCGAATTTTTCATGTCTAAATACTTTTGCCGACTAG
>JAECWJ010000281.1:0-57893 GCA_018150375.1 Drosophila sturtevanti
CACAAATTTTTATTTATAGCAATCTAAAATACATATTGAATAATTGTATTTTATTGGTACACTATGACGTAAGCTAACAGCCATTAATGTATATATACATATACATATATATATGGACTTATCAAAGTGAACATTACCCAATTTTAAAAGCAATAATTCCCAACATAACTTTTCCCTAAGGAATGTTCCAATGGGATCATATGTATGTATGTATGTGCATATGTATACATATATGGAAATATTTATATGTATGTATATATTTAAATTTAAAGTTTTTTGAATCACGACACGCATATATGTACATGAACCTTAAGTAAAAATATTATATAAATATACTTTCAGCTTGAAATGTCCGAATCAGTAGAGTTTTGAACTTGTCCACCGATTGTACATTAAAATGTCGCTAAATATATTTTATTTATTTTCGCTGTTTCTTATATTTGAAATATGTGAAACGAACGTTGCATCGGAATATTATATAGAAAAGATTAGAGACGATTACTGTCTCGATTATTGTGCTGATCAATGTGAAAGAAACAATCTGAATGGGAATATTCTCATAAAAACATGTAACAATACTGGAAATTATGTTATAACTGACAGATACGAGATCAAAGTTGACAACAAACGAATAATATTAACTTGGCAAACCAAATCGATTGAGTTAAATCATCTCAAAAGTCTAAATTTATCAAAAAATCGAATCAAGGCTCGGAGTCTTGAAATAATTTTTAACGAAACTGTTAATGAAGATGAATTCAATCGATCCATTCGCTATATGGAAGCTTTTAATTTATTTAAATTGGATGAAATACAAACGAAATATTTTTCTGAGTCTGAAGTGTTTGTTTCGAGTGGACCTCAAGAAGCATTTTTGAAATGCCCTAAGGGGATTGAGAATCCTTCATCAATTTGGCATAATTACTTATCGGAATGCTCAGACAATTTAGAGCGCATATCTTTTAGCTGTGAAGGAACATTTGCACTTCGTAAATCTATGTTTCAAAATTGTTCTCATTTGAAAAGAATTTCATTTTATTCCCTTAATTTGGTTAATCTCAATGAAATGAGTTTTGACTATGTGACGAACATCCAAGTGCTGGCATTTGATAAATGTAATTTCGAGAATTTTTCGTTTCTGAGGTTGGTACTAATATCCATAATAATGTGCTATACAATTTCTTATTAATTCACTTTATTTTAGATCCCCCGTTCTTCAAAATAATTTGGAAGAGTTACTACTTTTTGACGTTCAGAGAATTAATCTAACAATTTTACAAAACTACCAAAAATTAAAATTAATATTTGTGAAGGATAAAGATAAATCGTATTATTCGCAAGAAAATTTTAAAAACCAATCAGACAGCATTTATTTGTGACCTTTCATATATATGTGATTTTAATATTGGTATAAATGACAGAAGATGTCCCAAAAAGTGCAAATGCACACTTGACTACTACATGGAATCCTTTATTATAGACTGCAGACAGCAAGGATTATCAATTATTCCAGAGTTACCTATACCTATTACAGGCAAAACAGTTTTATTTTTCGATGGTAATGAATTAACGAGTTTGCCTAACACCTCATCCGTGGGCTATAATAATCTACGGGAGCTGCGTTTGGCCAATAATAAACTAAAGAAATTAACCATTGATCAGTTGCCCCAAAACATAACTCTTTTGGACATAAGAAATTTTAGCATAACGTCTTTGGATCCAAAAGTAGTAGAATTTCTGATGAAACGAAAGGATGAGACTTCTCTTCTACAATCTGGAATATATTGGAAATGCAATTGCAAAAATGAAGATCTTTTAAATTATCTTGACTTACTTAGATATAGGAAAACAATCGACACTCGAATTTATCACCAATTTAATTTTATCGATTCATTGAATGAAACTATTCAGATTCAAAATCCTGTATACTTCCACCATTTAAAGGGGCCCTGTCCGGAGAACTGCACCTGCTGTTCCACTGGCCCTAAAGACACCCAATTTATGATCAACTGCAGAAATAAAGCCTTAAGAATATTCCCGATATTACCAAATTATATAATCGGCGACTCCTCCCTTCTTTTGGATAACAATCTTATTAAGACTTTTCCCGACTCACCAATGCGGAACTCTACACTTAGAGAAATACATATGAAGAACAACAGTCTCACACATCTTCACCTCGATCAACTTCCATCCAAAATTAGAGTGTTGGATATTCGTCAAAATAAATTAACAGCACTTGATGACAATGTGACACAGTTTATATCCCGTATAAGGGATATTCAATTCTCTGATAATCCCTGGCAATGCAATTGCAAGTTCATCAAGTTTCTAGAGTATCTCAGGAGAGATCATCCCATGGAGTTCAAAGCCGCTTTAAGGAACTGCAGTGGACAAGAAGAGTGCCCCGAGAAATGCACCTGTTGCAAAGATGACGATCTGAGGTTTATTGTCAACTGCACTGGGAAGAGATTGACTAAGATACCCCCCATACCCATAACCCCAAATGCCAGCCTCCTTTTTAATCAAAACCGACTTGTTTCCTTGGACAGATCTGTCGAAGGTTTTGATCAACTGAAGGAACTTCATCTGGAGAACAACTACATCAGAGAGATTGACTACATTCCAGATAATATTGAACTCCTAGATATCAGAAACAATTCTCTTCGGAAACTTAGTGGCAATCTGACAGAATATTTTACCCAAAAAATGAATCAATCCAAATTAAATCTTTACCTATCGGGGAACTATTGGATCTGCAATTGCTCGGAAATTAACTTTTTTCGATTTACCAAATTCTTTGCAGAGAATATCCCAGATCTGTGTTCAATCCAATGCAGCAGCGGCACGTTGTTTGTCAGCCTGGAGGAGAAGGATGTCTGCCCACCTAAAATTCCATCTTATGTTCTCATCTTCACATCGTTTATCCTATTTACGATCCTTCTTAGTTTTCTTCAATGCTTTTGGAATTCCATAAGAATGTGGCTATACGCTAATAAATTCTATCTGAGACTAACTGCTCGAATAGAGGTGGATACTGGTACCAAGTACGACTGTTTCTTGGCATATTGCCACAAGGATTCGCATTTGGTGAAGGAATACGTGGACCGGTTGGAGGGAGGTCGAAACAGACTTCGTTTGTGCTTTAACGAAAGAGATTGGCTGGCGGATAAACCGATTCCCGAATGCATTTGCTACTCTGTGGAGAACTCCAGATGTACAGCCATCATAATGACAAACAATTTCCTCAAGTCTGTGTGGGGTCGTCTGGAGTTTCGTCTTGCTCTTCAAGCCACCTCCAAAGATCAGAATAAGCGGCTAATTGTCATCGTTTACCCGGAAGTGGAGAACTTTGATGAACTCGACAGTGAAATATATAGCTATATGAAGTTGAATACCTATCTGATGCGGAGTGATCCCAATTTCTGGAATAAGCTTATATATGCTTTGCCCCACAAACCGATCGATAAAAACCAGGAGATGGAAATGATTGAAATGGGAACAGACAATTCCCAAAATCATTCAGAATAATATTATTATATGTATCTTGTAATCTATTTCTTTACGATTTTCCTTGTCAAACGATTTAACAAAATTAATTAAACACCTCTGTATTCAAAACTTATAGAGAATTATTTTTAATTTGGAAAAGAATGTTATAGGAACGGACTTCAGAGCACACCGATTTTACGGAATATTGAAAGTTTAAAACTGGTAAGTAAAAAATTCCTGTGTAAAAGTTTAAAAACCCTTGGAATTTGATCAACTCAATTAAAATTACTCTCAGAACCAGAATTTCAATCCATATTCAAAGTATGAATCAGTGAATGATATATAATAAGAAAACTTTATATAAAGAGCCTAATAAAATTGGAATGTAGACTTTCAAATTACAGAAAAGAAAATCAATAGATAAATGTTGCTATATATATATATATATATATATGTATTTCTATTCCATACTCCATACTATTTTAGCTTCATTTCTAAAACAGCGGGGGATCATCATGATCATCTCGAGACAATTGGGAACCTTTTTTTTTATCGTCACTGAAATTCAAATTCGAAAAGTGAAGTTAAAATGAAACGCAAAGTGTGACGACGATCCATAGGCCTTGCAACAACAATGGGGAATGGAATGGAATGAAACGAAAACGAAAGTGTGCGCATCCGCAATTAAAATTGTAAGCGCGAGAGTTTACAAAAAAAAGAAGAAGAAAAGAAAAAAAAAGAAAGAAATATAGGTATGTATATAGTGTGTGTGTGTGTGTGTGATATATAAAATAAAAGCCAACCACCAAAATGCGGTCGTCTGTCAAATATGATTTGAGTTTGAAGTGAAAATTTGACCTCATTTTCCTGTTGGTTTATTTTGTTTTTTTTTTTTTTTTGGTTTTTGTTATTGTTGTTGTTGCTTTTTTCACACAACATCATGACGATGATGATGACGGCCAGGTCATCAAGTCATCTCTTCCTTCCCCCACGCTTTTCATGCAACCCCAACAACAGCGAACAAAAGCCGTTACAGCAAATTGGGCAATAGAAACAAAATGGACAACCGACAGCAGCAGCTGACAGACATCACTGACCAGGCCCAAGCTGTGACTTCTTTCGACATAGCAGCAAGCAGCAGCAGCAACAACAGCAACAGCAGCAGCTTATGACATATTGTCGCTTTCCCCTCCTTGCGTGTTGCTTCTTCCGTCACCACTTCTGTCCACCGACCAGTCCAATAACTCTAGGTATTTGGGGCACGCATTGGTCTGCGCCGCCACATGACTTTTCGGCAAAAACAGAAACAACAACAAAAAAACAAAAAATAAAAAAAAGTCAAAAATATCGCCGAAAAAAATCGGCAAATTCATTGCATGAAACTTAACTGGTTTGTCTTTACATAGTTGTGTTGTGTTTTATTTTTTATACCCTTGCAGAGGGTATATTAAATTTGTTGAGAAGTTGGCAATGCACAGAAAGATGCAACTTAGACTATATAATGTATATATATTCTTGATAAACTTGAATAGATGATTCTATCTAGCTCTGTTCGCCTGCCTTGGATCACCTTATAGCTACAGAGCTGAAATATTCAACATGAGTTTCTATTTATTACAGGTATTATATATATCTTGGAATCAATCCCAATCGGACGACTATATCATATAGCTTCCATAGGAACGGATCGGTCTTGAATATGGTTTAACCTCAATATCTATGGATGTTTTTTTTCATATTTGTGAGTTTAATAGCCTTTTTAACACTACAACTAAGTTTTATCAAAATCGGTTGACTATATCTATCATATATGCCATAAAAAACGATCAGTCAAAAATATGTTTTTTGTATGAAAAATTATTTCTTTTTCAAGCAAAAGAGTTGAAATTTGATGTTTGTAAATTTATAGTATATGTATATATGTATAATTATGTATAGAATAATGTCTGCTGAGTGTTAACAGAATCCCGATATATACTCTTTAATGGTTTTGATATGAATTATGTAGTAACAATCTGCAAGGGTATACAAACTTCGGCATGACCGATGTTAGCCCATCCTTCTAGTTTTTAGTCCCTCCTTCTGATCGTGTCAGTTTGCTTATCGCTCTTTTCTTTTTTTCTTTTTTTTTTTTTTACTTTAGTTTACTTTACTTTAGTGTTATTATAAATGAATAATTGCAAGCTTTTTTAAAAATAGGTCGATACCATCGATGGAATCGATTGATCAATACAAGATTTCCCTTTTGCCTCAATGCGTAATCAATTTAAATAAATTATAATTACTCACGCGCCTAAATGAAACGTTGATGAATCCTGTATATTTCAGATCCTTGACATGAGCAAACAGCAACAGCTGCTTATAATTTATAATGAAAGCCTTTTATGGCAAAATAACACAGTGGAAGTCTACATACCTGAAAATATACCAAAAAAGAAAAAGAGAAAAAGAGATATTATAAATTTATTTTAAATTCAATAAAATATAGATATATATATATATAATATAAATATAAGTGTGAAATTTAAGTGACCAAATATTGATGGTAATCATTTATGAATTAATACAAATTTTTGTTTGATCGCAAACAGGACTAAAACTTGTATTTTCTTTTTAATGATTATATCCAATAATTGTCAAATTTTTACACATTTTTTTTCACATAAAGGCCTGGAAATTTTCCATACAATTTTACATAGCCAAAAAAAAAAGAAACTAAAATAGAAATCGTTCAATTTCATATGGGGAAAACTCATGCTTAGCTTCAGTCACAATGGACTGACTGACTGGCTTAATGGAAAATGTGAAAATATTGAAACGATGATATCGTCTCGGGCGTTCACCTAAAAGTGTCGAGGAAACAAAAAAGAAAAGTGTTAAAATGGAATAAATATTATGATTTCCATTTTTACTCGTAAGTAAATTTTAATTTCGGCAATACTTTTGAATGCTTTCTATTAATTATTAATTAAATTACAATTAATTATAAAAATGACGAAAAAAAGAAATAAAATGTTTATCAATAATGCAAACTAATTTACACAATTTTCCAACACCTAAGTTTAATCATATTTAAATAAATTTGTAATTTATTTCATTTATTTTTAATAGATATGATCAAATAATATATAAATTAAACAATAATAGCTAGATAAACAATCTAGAATATAAATTATATTACAATAACATAAAAATAATTAAAAATCGAATATATATTACTATAGTTACTACAATTAATTAATAATTAATTAATAAATTAATTTTTTATACATTCTTTTTAAGGATTTTTTATTATTTGTAAAGGTGGATGGATTTACAGAAATTATGAAAGGAAATTTGAATTTTTTGTAATTATTTAGGAACAAAACGTTAAATGACAATTCTTGAAAACAAATACTTTATAAATTTTAGTTTGCTTTTCAGTTAAAGCGACATAACAATAATTATATATGTATATACATACACATGTATGTATATTATGTATTAAGTACTTTTATTATTATTATTATTTGTATAGAAAAAAACACATCCATGAAATGGATCGAAAACTATAAAAAATAACAATCTCTCGCTTAAGATGACAGGCTTTCAAAATAATCAAAAACAAAAAACAGCACATTAAGAATGAAAACTAACTATAATAAAATCGAAATGGTATTAAGTGTACATTAAAAGATTATAAAGTGCCATTAAATCTTTTTCTTCAAATTTTATAAGATTTTATCTCATATAATAATAATTTTGTTTGAACTTTTTCTCAGTTATATTTCATTAACTAAAACTCTGATTGTTTGTGATTGATTGTCAGGTTGTAAAAATTTATAATATTTCTCTTATTCTATTTTCCTATATAAATAGATTAAAAAGAATATAAAATCTACGTTTTTTTTAAGTCTTCTGTGTTTTCACTATAGGATTTTCTTATGAAATATCCCATATAAATCCATCAATTTTTATATTCATCATTCAATACGTATCTCGGCTTAAGCTCATAAAAAAGATGATAACAAAGAGAAAGAGAGAGAGAGAGAGAGAGAGAGATAGAGATGGGGGAGAAAAAAGAAATAATAACGAAACATTTTCAAATTAACAATAAATATGAAATCATTTTGTGACGCTATTCACGACATGCCAAAGTGAAATTAGCCCAAAGTTGAAATCCATTTAGAAATCTACATGAAGTCAAATGTGTAAAAGGTAAAGGTAAAAAAAACATAAAACATAAAATGAAAAAATCTACTATATATGTATATATATACACAAATACATATAGTCAAGTCAGTCAGTCATTCAGTCATTGAATCAGTCAGTCAAGCAACGATATTAATCCCTTCATAAATCAATGGCAACGGCCGTCACGTCAAATTTGACAGAGTCCAAGTAGAGAGAAGGGTGGGGGAGGCAGAGACAACCAGACAGAGATGTTTATTGAGGTGGGGGTGAGGTATTTGTCATTGGGTTTACACATACATACACATCTACATACATAGATGGAGACCTACGGATGTATGTATGTATGTATGTGACGTCCGACTATGTCTTTTGTCATGTGCGAGTTATAGGGCATATTACGGCTTCCATGTGATCTCATGATGTGATTTTTTATACCTTTTTCTTTTATTATATCGACAAATAGACACACGCACCCAAGAAGAAGAAGATTAGCTTGAATATATGTATGTATATACATACTATATGTGGTATAGTAGACTTTGGATATTCTAAGTCTGCCGAAAAAGGTCAAATCAATAACAAAATGTCGATCATCGACTTTTTAATATCCTTTAGATATCTTTAAAAGTTTAAAAATTGATCTTCACTTGAGAATTTGTAAACAATTATCTTAAAGTTGGATTCTTTTAACGATTTAATCGAGCATTATCCATAACGATAAATAATGCCTTTTCTGATTTAATGAGTTATGTAACAGTGTTTTTCTTTTTGCAATTCCCAATTATGAGAATAATAAAAGATTGATTAAGAGAAACAAAAAATAATTAATAACAAAATAAATTATAAATAGAAATACACATAAATTAAGAAATAATAGGTAAAAATAAAATAAAAAGAAGTGAAAAAGATCACAACAAATAAAATAATAAATTGAAAGAAAACATAAATAATAAATAGAAATAAATAATAATTACATATATAAATGGGATTATAATTTAAAATAATTTCATTATAAAATATTAAATTATATAATATAATAAATAATATTTAAAATATATTTTTCTTTCTTTGTGTGAGTGTTGAGGTTTCTATATATATATCATATATATATTTAGTTATATATATACATATTATATAATGTATATATAATATATTTTTTATCACTTTCAAATACATACTATGTATATTTGCATAAGTACTTAAAAACAAAACACACAGGAAACCAAGTTAGTTAGCTTAGATTATGTTAAAACAAACACCATGATGGATTTTCGAATTAAAAAATGTAAAATTTTTGGTTCCGGTTATACAATAATTGTCTAAGAGATTTGGTTATTTGTTTATTGGTTGTTCACGTCAAAAAAAAAAGGGCGACTAGCAGAGGAGGCGGGGAAAATGTATTCCCTGGCGAAGGCCCGTCATACTGGCGGGATGATAAGCAAGTTCAATAAAAAGCGCCATTGCGGTTGGCTTTTTTGCATATTTTTTTTTTTTATACATTTCGAATATATTTCTGACATAAATATACATTATTTCGCGCCCCAATCCGGAGTATCCAAAATCTAGATTGGTTCATAGTTATAGCCGATAAGCACTCGCAATTATAAAGTAAAATCATATCAGCAAACCGAGAACTACGCGCGTTTGAATTTCCCTTTAAATTCCACTTGGGACTGGCCACGATCGCAGAAGTCTCTCCTACATCAGGCTGGCTATCCGCCATTCCTACTTTTTCATTGGTGCCTCAATAATTGGTAATTGTTTAATAAAATATTATATGAATAATAAATCAATTCTATGTAGTTTTCTTTTTCTATTTAATTTACTGAAGTTATTGTTTTTGAAAAAAATTTTGATTTATTTTATATAAAAGTAACCACATTTGATTACATTTTTGGTTTTAATTTCATGACCAGATTGTTCATTTTATATAGAAACATTATGTCTCCTTAGACATATACATAAATACATATATACATACACATAGACATACATATGTATACACCTTATGGGTAAAAATTCCTATTATTTTGGTTATGAAAAGTGAATTGAAAATCCGATTTTCCCCAAAGCTTTTAAAAGGTTCAAAAAAAAAAAGAGAATCACTTTATTTCAAGTTAACTTTAAATTTTATTTTTTGGAATATAAATTCAAGTTGATCAAGCTAGCAAAATATATGGATCACGAAATTTTTTCTTAAATAGCTTATATACCCCCGATTACAGGGTGCGATCGACTATCTTTTGTAAATCATGTAAAACCAGACATCAAATTGGAATATCATAATATTTTTGAACTCGTTTCAGATACCCAAAAATAAACACAAGTGGAGACAATATAAATAACGCACGCATAATGCCCAAATGGAGGACGGGCCAGTTGAAGGCAATGCCCATGTGCTGCTGTTGCTGCTCCTGCTTCGGCTGCGGCTGCGGCTGCTGCCTCTGTGACTAGTTTATAGAGTTTCACGGCCAGAGTACCCCGACACCCCGACACCCCTACACCAGCGATCAGACCCCGCCACACACACAGACACACACAGCCGATCTCATAGGCATAGTGAAAAGCTTGTCGGCCTGTGAAGTACTTTTGTTGTTGGTATTATAATTATTATTATTATTTTTTTTTGTTATTTTGTTATTGTAGTTGTTGTTGCTATTCACACAAATTTCACGCCAACTTTGCGGCCGCAACAACTACAACTACACAACAACAACAATAACGAATTTTGCGCTGCCGTTGAATGGCCTTTGAAAATGTTTTTCGCTCTGCTTGGCAACAACTCTCCGCTGCCCATCATTCAGGCAATTCAGTTAGCCAATCATCAGTCAGACAGTCATTCAGTTAGTCAGTTAGTTGAAAGCCAGAGCATGGGGAAAAGTATGCGTATAAAAGAAAAGTTTGAAGGGAAATTGTGACCAAATATATATACATATACATATACTATATATATATATATATATATATATATATATGTATATGTACTTATTATATGCTTATGTATATACATAAAAATATTGATAAGCAATATCGAAACATTGATTTAGGACTATTGGTTAATAAATGTACAACAAAATAAGAGCAGAATATATATAGAATATATATATATATATATATATATACATATATATAGAATTTTTAAGAGAAAGATGTATGACATGAGCAGACACATATAAACATATCCATTTGTTATGTTTAACATAAGAATGAAAACTAATTAAGGACTTCTTATTGTATTTTTGTTACATTGCAAAAGTTTTATTCTCCTTATAGCATATCTTGTACCTATAAAGAGAAATAATTAATAAATTCAAATACTTATAATTTTTCACAATTTCAAACAAATATCTTTGACCTTTGTTGGCCGATTTCTACATAATTTGTTCAGTTAATTTACTTTAACCATATTTTTTGAAATGCCGAAGAAAAATTTGATAGCTTTAGCTCTTTTATCTTAGTTGTGGGGGCGCGCACGCAGGCGTGGCAACGTTTCGAAAACGAACATTACATATATAGAAAAGATTAGAGACGATTATGATTACTGTCTCGATTATTGTGCTAATCAATATGAAAGGAACAATCTGAATAAGAATATTCTCATAAAACCATGTAACAATACTGGAAATTACAATTCTCTAAGGAAACTGAGTGGCAATCTAACAGAATATTTTACCCAAAAAATTAATCAATCGCAACTAAATCTTTACCTATCGGGCAACTATTGGATCTGCAATTGGTCGGAAATTAACTTTTTTCGATTAACCAAATTCTTTGCAGAGAATATCCCAGATCTGTGTTCAATCCAATGCAGCAGCGGCACCTTGTTTGTCAGCCTGGAGGAGAAGGATATCTGATGGTTCCACAAAATTAATTAAACACGATTTTTCAAAACTTATAGAGAATTATTTTTAATTGAAAAATTATGTAGCAATAAAGGATTTGAGATCACACCGATATTACTGAATATTGGAAACATAAAACTAGAAAATAAGCTCTGCAATTTTTATTCTTTAACATATAAAAATATGAAAGAAGCTAACTTTAGCCATGCCAAAATTTGAATATTCACGCAGTTCCTTCTATTTAAATATGTTTTCCACTTATTTGTTAATAGTCTATGCCACTTTCTTATGTAAATTTATTACTTAAATATAATTTTTGAATTTAATTTTTTATTATTATTTTTATATGTTAATGAAATTAAATGATTTAATTTGACATTATATTTCTAATCGACTTTTCTGATATCGTCACATTCTTATAGAATTTCAATATATTTTATGATTTTATTTTATAGCAACTTAAAATATTAAAATTAACATAATAAGCAACTAACTAATTGCTTAGTTACAAATTTTAGTATAGAAATCTTACTTTTAAATGGATTTCTCTCCTTTGGTAAACATGAGTGAATTACTACTGTAAATAAACCCAAAAACTTTTCCAGTTGGAACTTTTTTGGTCAACAACAATGTAAAGAAAATCCTGTTTGATGCTAGAAAAAAAAAAAATAAACAACAACAACTTGGCTAACGAGAGATACTGAAATATTTTCCTTTACTCTTGGAAAACAGTTTTTCCGCTCTTCTCTGCTCCAATAGGAAAATCAATATTGATTTTGGTTAGCAAAAAAAAAAAAAAACAAAGGTAGTGAAGGAAAATGTTTCCAATTTTAGTTGTTTGAATTTGAGGAAAACCTTACATGATAAGCTTGACCTAAAGTTTTCTTTTTGGCAACCTTTTTGACTGTCCAAAAGGGCCACATGGGATTTTCTCCACAGCAATATATGATAGAGAGAGAGGGATAGATAGAGAGAGAGCGAGAAATGCATTTGGTTTTGTCCAAAAAATTCTTTTCACTTATGGCTCACACAAATGTGTGTGCGTGTGTGTTTGCATGTGTATGCATAAGTATCCCAGAGATACAATTTTGGTTAAAAGAAAGCATTGGTCGGTTGGGCATATAGACAGTCGACGGCATATTGTTTCAGCTCATAAACTATTACATAAAAAATTGAAAGCAAACTTATGAGAGAGAAAAAAAGAAATACAGTCAGGGAGAGAGAGAGATAAACACAAAGAAAGAAACAGGAAAGCAACAGACAGATAAAAACAACAACGATAACAAAACAAAAAAAAAACCAGTAACAAAAATTTGTTTAAAGGAGAAATCATTAAAAAGTTGTGCAGTGGAAAAGCTGGCCAAAGTGAATGGTAAAAGGAGAGGGCGGGTATGCATGTGTGTGTGTGTGTGTGAATTATGCGTTGATATGCTTTGGCTATATCGAACTAAGCGAGCTAAACCAACAACTACAACTCCAACTACAACTATAACAACAATAACAACAAAGCTCAATTGAGCTCGAGTTATGTTTATGACAGTTGTCAGCTATTGTTATTGTTGTTGCTGTTGTTGTTGTTTTAGTTTTCGCTGCTGCTTTCCATTTTGCATGACTGTGACGTTTATGTCCATATAGGAATTTGTGTGTGAGATGTGTGTATGTGTATGAGTTAGAGAGATATATATCCCTGTGTTGGGAAATGCAAATTTGTGCATCGATGCGTTTTGCTAGCGTTTATAGTCGCGTGAAAGTCGCTAGCAAAGCTATAAGGTAATAAATGCCATAGGAAAATGCAACAACAACAACAACAGCAGTAACAGCGGAGGCAACAGCCACTTGATGATGATGATACATTTCTGCTCAATATACAAATATTTTCGAAAGGAAAGCATTGACAATTGTATTAGAGATTGTTTAAAAATCTTTGATAATGAAAGATAATTACAACAACATTCTGTAATTCCGATCTGGTTACATTTTCCAGGCTAGCTTTATTCGATTTAAGGGTTTGGAATCGTATAGTCAGAGAGATTATTCAATTTTGCTAATGCATATATGTCTGTAGTATATTTTATTTTTTTTTTAATTTACCCTTAAAACTATTAAAATTTCTTACTTTTTCTTCTTCTTTGTATCCATGTAAAATATTGTTCCATGTATAATAATTCCTATATTAGATATTGTATATAGTTTCCTTATTATTCTCAAATATTCTTCTACAAGTCTTTATCCCATGATCTCGGAACTTTCGCATCTATAATGGCTTATTTCTAACTCTTTAGATTTTTAATAGTAATATGAGAAAAGTTTGCCTATTTAAAACTTTAACTGAAGGTACAACTTAAGAGAAATATTTTCCGAAAATGTTAAATCATTTGACAAACACTTTCCGCATCTTTTTTGAGAACTTTTTTTAAATGAAGAATCAAAGTTACTTGAAAGTCCATTTACTGATTTCTTCCAATCTTGTATATTTCTTTAAAAAAAACCAAAGACTCAAATTTTGAATGGATTATATTTTGTAATGACAACTTTTCCTATAATTATGTGTATATATGTCTATACATATTTGTATAAATTGATTAGTTCATATTAAAAATAAGACTAGTATAAAAATTTAATACGTTTTCATTTCTACAACTTAAATAAATATCTTTAACTTCATCAAATGGTATATATACTTTAATCTATTTTAATCCTATTAATAGAGTTTTATATAGGTTCGATGTCTGGATGGAATAAATCAGTCTCCCTATTATAGTATGGATTTTTATGAATTTAATGCCATAATTGTAACATTTAAAAAACGTTATTTGATTATTTAATCCACAGGCTTTCCCATTTATTTCATATATTTTTAGATAATGTAAGTAAACTGCGATTCTTAATCAAATTTAATGTTTCCTTGAGAGCAAATGAATCTTTCTCTTTTACTCTATCGATTACAATCTAGTGATAAACTGCTCTCCCCTCTAAACATTCCCCAATTCAATTGGCAATATTTTAAGTTATATCAAAGCCTTTAAGCTAAATGAAATCATTATAAGTTAATTAATATTATTTTTTTTTTTCTCTTCATAACCAAAAGGCCTTTCCCACAACAAACTAATCAATCAATTCTAGTTAATCAAACATTATTATTAATAATTTTTTATTTTGGTTGATTTTTTTTTCAAATATACCCTGCGGTCTCCCTGCAAGTGGTAGGTAGGTGTAACAATGTTACACCCATTTTCTCACAAAACGAAGAAATTCAAATGTGACCAAAAGTTAGTCAGGCGGAAAAAAACGAGAAGAAGAAGAAGAAGAAGAAAAAAAATGATGTTATTCAGGGTTCAGGCGTTATCAATTCACCATGATTAGTTGGTGTTACTGTGAGTTATGCATGAGGGAGCACAAGAAAAGAAATAAAATAAAAAAAAACTTTCTCAATTTTCTGTTTGGCATGGGCATATATAATCGACGAGGGGGATATTGGGCGTGGCATGTAACTAGTTACTACATATCTAGAGGCGCCAATTATTCAACTCGATATTCAAGTAAAAAGTGTGTCTTTCACCCTATAGATATTATAGCCAATAGGGGTATATACGTTTATGGTATAGCATTTTTATAAAATGCTCATGCATAATAATTTTATGTTATTATAATTTTAGATAAATTCTAATGGTTATAAGTATATATATTTAGTATATATATTTAGTAAATTATTTATATTTAAGTACATACTGTAAAGTTCATTCTTTTGTCTAGTAACTATATATGTTTATTTACTATCAATTCTATACTATATAACTACTATTATTAAATACTTTTACTAAAAAAGAAATAATTAATATAATTTAATCATCCCACAAACTTTTACAGTTTGTTTCTGATAACCATATAATTTAATATTGATAAATATATAAATAAATACTTATTTTTTTCAAATTATTTAGAAATATAATAGTAAATTGATTTAAGGAATAAATTTAAAAATGAATTTTTTTAAATAAAATTTATTATTTTAATTATAGTTATATTTCATCAAAAAACAAAAAAGTTATATTAATTTTAGGTTTGAAATACTTCTCAATGAAAAAATCTTCAGAGGATATACATACATATATATATATATTATATTATATTTATATTATGATATATATATATTATTATATATATTATTATATGTATATATTATTTATATATATATTATTATATCTAATATATAATCTTCTATTTTAAGAAATTTGTTTAATAACAAGTTTTTCAATTTTAATTCATTTATTGATATATTTTTAAAGATTTATTTTTATTTATAACTTTTTTTTAAAGCATCCTCCATTTGTTTGTTTAATATTAAGAAAAATTTACCCCGAGAACTTCCAACTTTACTTTCTGAACTGAATGAATACCAACATATGATATTTAACAGCCTACAATATCGACTGGATAATAGTCATAGTATCTTTTAAATCTTATGAAAACAGAGAATCTTTCAAGTATATGGTACAATACATGTTTCTAAAAAGAAATAATATTATAGAATGAAATAATACCAAATTAATCAGACCCAGAGACTTAATTCAATGATCGGTTATAATATGTATTTAAATATTTGAGATGAAAGATCATAAAAGGAAACCTAATATTCACAAATTAAATTAATCCAAAAATTTAATATTTTCTTTTGATTTTTAGTTTTGTGTAGCGGTATTTTTTTTTGTTTTTTTTGAAGCCTGTTTCTGTTTCTTCTTCTTTTATTTTTTTTTTTGGTTGTTTTATTATGCGCTATCACGTAGAGCAAAATGTATGCATTTTAATGATCTAAATTATGGTTACTTTATTGCGTTATTAATAACATTTTGATTGCATCACGTACGCACGCATTGGAAGCTCTGTATTTTGTTATTGTTTTTGTTTTTTTGGTTTTTGTAGTTGTAGTAGTTTTAAACTCAGGTCGAACGTCTCTTCTTGTCATCGATGGTCGCTTCTTTACTCACGTTCCGATATCCAACACATGAAAATGGGCATGGAAATGGGTGCAAGGTGTCTACATACATAAATACATACATACATATTTGGCTTGTACATGCATACATACATACATACATGTGTACACATGTACATATGTACATGACTCCATTAAAGACATGCTATTGTACATATGTTTTGTATATATGTATGTACATATATAAGGCTGTCGCCTCCTTGGTACCGTTGAAGGGCAAAGAAACAACGACAAAAAAAAAGAAAATAACAAAAAAAAAAAAAGTTTCATTTTGCAAGAAGAAATCGTGCTGAGCTCGCTCCATAGCCTTGCCCGACGACCGATTGCTGCCACAGAGACCCGACAAGACCCAACCACAGTTTAGAGCTTGCACACCCCCCTCCTCTCCACTCGGCACCCTGTACCCTGACTTTGGGTGTCGTCTTATCAATTTTTGTCTGCTTTCGAGTGCCGTTTTCAGTTAATTTTCCGTTTCTGTTATTGAATTTTTACAACTGCCCCAACAAGAAGTGGGTCAAAGATACACAGAAATCCAACGATGCCGCAAGACAGACAAAAAGTCAACGGACAGACACATATTATATATACATACATACATACATACATACATACTCTGTATTATAAAGAAAGAGAGCGGCGGGTAATTTAACATTCATTATGTGGCATAATTGGAACATTTTGTATACGGTGTTTCTTATTTTGGCATACTAAGGCTGCAGCTGATTTTATGGCTATGTGAAAAAATGATTTGGCAATGAGAATTTAATTCAACCGAATTCAATTTGTAAAATTAATGTTAAATTATTAAACATAAGAAGTTTACATCTACAACTCATATAATGCTATAAATTTTATTCTGGTTAGTTTTAAACTACTCTAACTTCATTTTAATTGAGAACGATTAAAAAAGGTCAGGAACAAAAATCAAAATCAGTTTATATAACAGAAAATTTATAGTTTTAACCGATTTCTATCGATAGAATTTAACAACTTGGGTTAAAACAAAAACTTTTGATTGATTGTAATTAAAAATTTTACTCTATTTGACCAATGAGATATAGCTTAAGCTAAATATGTTGTTCAGGTTTGAGCTGAATAAAATTCAACATCAAATTATATTGATCTCTGACTGACATATATAAGCTACAAATTCTATATACCTCACAGAAATAAGTACATACATATCTGTTCAAAGTTTTTTATACCGATATCTTTCTTGATAGTAACGGTACATTTTTCTTTGGTATGGCAAAATCTGTGAAAATCTTCTTGGCAGACTCTACGCCTAAACGCATAAATGATTTCCTGATGTCCTATTTCGAAATGGAAAACATATTAATTATTGGAAAATTGAAAGTTACAGAAACGTTGAAAAAATGTGTAAAGAAAGACCAATGCGCATATACATACTTATTTCATATGAAGTTATTGAAATTTCTTTTTGAATTTAATAAGTTTTTGTTATATAATTTTTTGCTCCTATTTTTCCAAAATATATATTAAAATTATTGGTTGAACATTTCTCCTGTTTCTTTATAGCTTTTGAAACTATCCTTCCACAAATACTCTACTCTAACTGCACTCTAAATCAAAATTTTTAATTTAACTTTATTTTATTTTATTAAATTAAATTAAATTTCTGCTATATATAAACCATGGATATATATCAACATATTTTAGCCACCATGTAAATAGTTTAAGTTAATTTCAAATTAAGGTGAAATTTAATTTCTTTATAATAACTAGATTTCAAATTTCTATCATTGACAAACGATACACTTATTCTCCTCTCATAATGTTTAGTTATAGTAAAGAATGCCAAATAAAGATTTTAAATTTCTACCATGGCTAAACCAATTATAAACTAAGTTAGAGAATTTTCTAAAGGGCACTTAAATTTAATATTCAATTGTCTCTAATCACTTGAAGTAAGAACTTAACGACATGACTTTAAATCACCATTTTATAGTTTCTCACTTTGAACTGACTTGACCTGATTTGTCGTGAGTAAGTCACTTGAAATAAATTTTTCATTTAAATATAATTTATAAAATATTAAGTAACTAACGTAAAGCATATGTTCTAAAAGATAGGAGAAATTATTGATGGTTTTAACAAAAACAAAGAAGTGAAAAGAAAAATGAACTGAGAGTCATGATTTGTGCAATTTCTTGTCTACACTATAGGGTATCTTCTCTTGAATCTAGTTAGGTAGTCTCTTCTTTTCAGCAACTATAACATACGTTGAATCAAGTTAAAAGCCGGAACTGAACAACCGGCTGGCTGGCTGGCTGACTGGCTGTCGGCTACCGATTCCAAGTTCAGAACCATTTTCTCAACTGTTGATGAACAAGTTGGTAGAACAAGTTGAACAAGATAACTATATGTACATATATACATATACATATATACATATATATTCACATACAACTAATAAAGAAGGAACAAAGCGGGTGGTAAAGCAAAAAAAAAGTCCCTGCCTTATTCTTGTACAATAGCTATCCCTCTGTTTATGTAGGTAAAAGGTAGTTTTCTTTATGGCACGGGGCATAGCACGCCACATAACTGAAAAACGTGCAAATATATATATATATAAATATGTGTATATAAAAGTAATGCCAATAAAGTGCGAGCAAGCGAGATAGATAATAACCAATCATTTTTATAGTTAAAGTCAACCTTGGAAGTTATTTTCAAGGTGTGCGCTGCTAGCGTCGTCAAACGGAAGAGGTGAAACGGCAACAACAACAACAACAACAAATAAAGTGTAGTAAGAAGAAGAAAAGAGAATCTACCTTTATGTAGATATGTACATATATATAAACGATATATGGGTATGTTGTATGTATGTATGTATATAACATAATTTATGGGCAAACATGCGTTGAATGTTGTCGACATGCAAACTTTTCAAGTAACTTTTTTTTTTTTTTTTTTGTATGACGCTGACGTTAATGATACTCGAGAACCAAAACTTCTATTCAAATAGGGAGTGTTCCACTCAAAAAATAAAACCAAGAACAGGAAGAGTTAAGGTAACAAAAAAGAGTACAAAGAAAAAAGAGAGAGAGAGAGAGAGAGAGAGAGAAATAGAGAGACAGAGTGGGGGATATGCCACTCATTTTGACATTAGTTTTTGTTTATTTCAAAATTTTCGCATTCAAATTTCATATTCTGTTTTTCTTTTTCTTTTCTTTTTTTGTGCGCTGCCATAAATATTGGCAGCAATCCTTCTCTTTTAATTTCTCTGCTTTTATTCTTCTATTTTACTTTGTGTTTGCTGTTTTTTTTATTCTTCTTTTTTTATTGTTTTAACGAACTCAGGTTGTTTTGACCATGAACCCATCAAAAGTTTCAAATGGCTCACGTTTTTTTTTTGTCGCTCTTTGCTTTTTAGGGGTTTTGTGTTTCTGGGCAATGCCGCCGCCACTGCCATAGAATACGGTCTCGGGGCTGTAGTTTTTAGTTTGTTATATATATATATATATATATATATATATTTATATGTATATATATTTATTTGCTTCGTCTTCTTTTTTTTTGTTTTTTCGCTATCTTCATGTTTATTTAAATGGGCGGACTATTTGAACTTATTTGACTCTCTTTTTTTCCAACGTTTTTTAATACCCTGTTACTCTAGGAGTATAGACAATTTTTATAAAAAAATATTATATGTATTAAAATCTAAGTTTAAAATAAAGAATTAGATATATATTCCAAATATTGATACTAAGTAGTTTGATCTTTGTACATATATTTAAAACTTTTATTTATTATACTTTGTTAAGAAAATGTGATAATTTAGTAAAAATAATATACTTAATAAAATATATTATTAAACCTATGTTTGTCATATATGTTAATAAATATTGTAGATATTATCTGTAGGATTGCTTTTAGTTTACCGATAAAAGTGGAAAAATTTAAGGATTTCAATCTTTACGACTTTACTCAAATCGGAAACCAACTATCATATAGTTAAATGTTTACCTCTATAATATTTAGCAAAATGAACAACAAAAAATATGTATTATCAAAGAGGCATAAAACAATATAACTGCTTGTAATTATAGCATTTAAGTATTTAATTTAATACAGTATCTAAAATCTTAATAATAAATCAAGTAAGTTAAAGTTATTTAAAGTTATTATTAATTAGTTTAAAAAAATAAATAATTATTAGTTTCGAATTACTTATAGAATCTAGTTAGAAAGGAACAGAAATTGGTTAGCATTGATAGCAATTCAAGTAAGTTGGAAAGCCTAGAATTGGTAATAGAAAATTCAACAAATTATTTGTAGATATAGAGGAGAAAAATTTGACTCTTAGATTTAAAAGAAGAAAAAAAACATAAATTAATTTATAGTAATGAAAGTAGGTGTAGAGTAACATAAATTCGAACCCCTAAATTGCCTTGGATTATATTGAAATTTGTCATAATTTCGTGGGTTTAGACGGCATAATTAACGAGCTCTGGCTATTGACCGTTGGTGTTTGTTTGTTTGTGCATTTGTATGCGTAGTAATTATAGACGTTAGAAGACTTACACATACATACAGTCGAAGTATCATATATACACACACATATATATATATAGTAGGTTTTCAGGTAGGTAGGTGTCTTTGGTCTGGTCTGATCTGTTCGGGGCATTAAACGTTTGACGGAGCTTCTCAAGGTTTAGGGCGTTTGCCTTTTAATTTTTTTTTTTTTTGACTTGCTTCGAGGCCTTCTTTTCTGCAGGCTAAATAACAGACAAATATATATATATATATATGTATCTACCCAAACTGATGGTCATTAATATGAAATAAGTCGGGAATTAGCGAACAATCATTTTTTTCTTCTTCTTGTTGCTGTTGTTGTTGCTGGTGTGTCCATGATATTTGAAGTAACTAACTAAAAAAGGGCATAATCATTATGGATACATTAAGTGGTACAAATTTGCATATATTCTAGAGACATAAATTATATTTGATGTGTTATAAAAAGCAACAATTTCACAAAAGAAGGCTATTTAAATTGAGTTAATGTGCTTTGAGAGGTCTTTAAAGCGATTAATTTTAAGTATAAGCCCTGAGTTTTGAATTTAATATGAGTTCATACTGGTTTAATTTAATTTATTTTCAAGTTCTTTAAACTTTATTTCAATCGTTCATTTCGTTTTTTTTTTCCTTCTCTTTTTGTATAAAAATGTTTAACTAGAAGATTTAACTTACGCCCTTGTTGTCAATTCCAAAGGCTACAACATTTTTGAGAGTTGATTTTGAAATTTGATAAAACAAATTTTGTGATATTGAAGGTTATCGATAACTTTTAAAAGTCATATACTTTTTTATTAGTACATTGTGTGTGGTTTGGTTTATCATTTTAGTAGCACAAGTCATGAGAGAGGTGGGGTTTTAATCGAAATTATTGTAAAAACATCTATAAATTTGTTGTATTCTAGAACTTACATTGTCAGGAAATGAAAATTGTTAACGGAATGGTAGGCGTTGGGAAAAAACAAACTTTGTACTCAGAAATCTAGTAAATACTGAGAATATATTACTATATAATGTATGTATATACATATTACCTACTGATCAAATATCTTACTTTACTTACGAGTATTACTTAAGAGGAGCTGCTTAATTAATTGTATTAATTTCTAATTTAATATATTTCATAGTTGGAAAAACGGATTAAGTACTAACAATTATTGTTTAAACTCAAATATGTATTTAAAATAAATAAAATTTAAAAAAATAAATAAATAAACTTAGTAATGATTAACCCGTGTAGCAAATAAAAAACCACAGTAAAGATAATATAAATTTTCCCCATAAACCAAATTTCATCCATTAAACATCTATGTAATCTATCTAAATACATCCATTTAACATCTATGTATGTATATTCTATATACATAGTTCTTCATTAACCTAAAGAATAAGCATACTAATAGATTCAATGTCATTAATGACAAAAGCGATAAAAAATATATAGAGATGGCTTTTATGGTTCTCTTGTAAGTTTTTCATATAATTGTGTCGTAATGGTGACCTTGAATTTTGTCAATTATCGAAAGGCATAATGACGTTATTCCGACTAATGAGCCCAGACTATGGCACACAAGAGCACCTGCAATTGTTTCCGATTGATTTCCGTGACAAGAATCATTGGCATTGGATGTTACAGTAAGTGACCTTGACTTTACTTCATGTTCATGTTAATATTTTGTTATAATTATTGTTTATTCAATATAAACTAAGTGTATTGAGTTTGTCGAAGAAAAATACATATCTATATACAAGCAAATATGAGCAATATGATTGATTGGAAATATTCTCAGATAAAATCTTATATACAATTCTCATTTACATACAATACTCATGTTACTTCAGTTATTATAGATTCTTGATTTGAACTACGATTATTCTTTAGCTTGAAATTGTAATTAGAGTAAATATTTGATCTATGAGACTTGAGCTATGATCTTCTATGTATTAATTCAGGCTTTGGCTAATACGGAATAATGCACAAATTGAAGCAATAAATTGATTTTTTTTGCTGTGCTAACGTTTTATATGGTTAGAATATGGTTTTCCAATCATTTTTAAATTTAGCAAACGTGCAAAAAATCTACTCAAGTCAGTATGTCATAATAAATTTAATGAATATGTCGACAAAATCTAGCTAAAATACAAATTTATCATAAACATGACATTTATGTCATATCAGAAATAAATACTTTTAGCATTACTGAGTTATTTTATTCTTAGACTTATTTTATTATTATACAAATTCATATTGTTTTATTGATTTTTGGTTCCAATTGTGCAACTAGAAAATATCTTAATCAAACTCAATTTAGGTAATTCTCAAAATGTAATCTATGAGATACATTCAAATGAAGTGATTGTTCGAAATTTTAAGTTTTAATAAGTATTCATATTTTTAAATATTTTTCTATCAAATTAACGATTTGATAGGATCATTGTATATATGCATATTTATTTAACATAAATTTTTTAGAATCTTTTAGAAATTTAATAAGTTATTAAATATTATTAGAGATAATTATGAAGATAATTATTAACATTTTGGGTTGAAGGATTTGATAATGATGGTTAATCTTTTAGAAATATTTTAATGAAAACTTTAACAATCTCTCAGATACATTCAAAATGTAGTATTAAATTGTTGGTTTAATGTCATAATAAATATAATACTAAGAAGAAATAATATAATATAGTTTATCAGACATTATATTGTAAACTATTTCGATTCAGAAGTCGAGAAACTATAATATGAGAATGATAAGTACAATTATAATTAAGAAACTATAAATATATAATATATGATTCATTATGATTTCTTTGCCTTAGACTTTAAATTTTGATTAAATCCTTTGTAAAATGAATCAAATTTATCGATGTCTAGTTATTAATTCATATATATATATACATATATTAAAATAAATATAAAAAAAATACATGACTGCTTTCAGAGTTTGTTTTACAATTTAAAATTAGATTAAATTCTTTTTAAAATAAATATAATTTATCAATGTCTAGTTATAGCCACAGTTTGTTACTATATTTTAAAATAAATATAAATATTTTTGATTATACATATAAATATATATTTATAACTGTTTTCGAGTTTTATAAACTTATAGATTTTGATTAAAATTTCTAAAATTAATCAAATTTGTATATAGACTATATATCTAGCTAAAGTCACATTTCGGTACTAATTCATATCTATATATTAAAAGAAATAGAAAATCCGAGTTAAAATACTTGTCAAATTGTTTAAAAAATATCATTTTAGAAGCCTGATTAAACATATTTAATTCTAATTCTAATTCAATTCAAATATATTTATTAACTTATATCTTCTAAATCTTCGTATATCTTCTGTTATTAGTATATATAATACAATACAATACAAATATTGTATTGTACAATATAAACAAAGCTTGATATATTGTTTTGAATTTGATGTATTTTAACCCATTGTATCAATGAACTGTTTATAGTTTACCATGTTTCATTCCCTTCCTTCCTCCCCCCTACATGAATCAAAAGTCAAACAATTGCCAAGCATGAATGACTCGCTGTAGGTACACACAATAAATATATGTATATGCATATCAGACATATATATATACATATGTATGATGTATGTTGTACATACCTGAAATGACAAGAGAGAAAAAAGGATTTAAATTTCGATTAATATAAAAAAAGGCTCAACAAGAGGATGTTAAACTGATATATTTAACAGTATAAATAACAATATTGGAACAATAAGTTTTCAACAATTTGGCGTGATAAAGATGGCATGGTGTATTGTTTAATATTTTTTTTTTTTTTTTCATTTTATTATTATTTTATGTAATCCCTCCTCCTCTCTTGACTTTTTGGGTCGAGAATAAAAAGAAGGAAGGAAGGGGAGAATTTTTCTCTTTTATTTCTTTTTCTTTTTTCTTTTTTTCTTTGGGATGACAGACAACAACTGTGCGCTGACAATGACAAGCATCTCGAAGGAGCAAGGAGACAAAGGAGTCAGCCAGTTGATGATGGAGGGGAGGGGGCGGAGGGAAGGAGAGATGGGATCGCGTATTGGAATCACAACCGCATCAAGTCAAATAAAGTCAATTGAAGTTTCGCGTCGCACGCACACACACACCAAATGGACACTGGGACATACGACAACTGTGAAGAAGAAAAATTAAATAAAAGCGCAGACAGCAGCAACAAAAAGTACAACAACAACACAACAATAACAATGATGATGATGATGATGACGACGGCTGCAAAAAGCAGATCAACATAAAATGAAAATAAATCAAAACCGTAAAAAAAAAAAATAAAATAAAATGAAAAAAAAAAAGAAGAAAAACGTAAAAGATTTTGCATAAAAAGCAACGGAACCAGCAACTACAACTACTAACCGAAAGTGCGAGACTAGGAGGGGGAGAAACAGAGAAACGGAGAGATAAAGAGAGAGAGAAAGAAAGACAGAGGGAGATGGGTAAAAAAAAAGTCGGTCGTTCGTTGGCGATGCCGAATGAAACTTTTCACCATTTTGCATAACAATTTGTATATCTCTCAGTGGAGCGCGTTAAAGTAATATCCAGAGCAACGACAATGAAGGGTCCCAACTTTCGACTCGTTGTTGCTTAACTTTAAATTTCTGTGTGAGGGACAGCAAACAGACCAGACAGAGGCTATACAAAAAAAAAGGGATATCAGCGGATAACCAAAGGGAGAAAGAGTATGTAACTGAAAGACATACGGACAGATGAGGCAACAACGATTCTTTTGACTGCAGATGCAAAACTGAACAACGTATGTATGTACATACTACATACAACTAACAAAGACATACAGATATCTATATATATATATACGTATATATATAAAGGGAAAGAGATGTGTTTGGAAAAGGCGGAGACTCAATGAAATTAACTCAAACTGTCGACAGTCAAAGAAGGAACATACGAAAGAGATTCTCAACTTCCAACTCTTATAACTCTCATACTTTGTCTCTTTCTTCTCTCCCAAGACTGACATTAAATTTACTACTTTGCCACTATATACCCCCCAAAAAAAAAAAAAAAAAAAAACCCAACGAAACTACTGCACAACCGAGAATTGGGAACAATAAATGAGGACTGTGTGGGCAACAACGAACGATTTTACTCACGACGACGACAACGACAACGGACTTTCTGCATCGTTGCAATGGGGGGAGCAGTGCATTGCATTGCATTGCAGAGCCGTACCGTGCCAGTGCCTGTGCCTGTGGTACACACACACACACATTGCGGTGCGGTACGACGATGCGGTTGTCTGCTTATCCCTCCTGCCTGCCGTTGATTCGTTACGTTTCGTTCCGCAATCTGAAATTGAAGTCCGTTTTTCAGTTGGTATCATTGGCAGCCTGCCTGAGCACAAGCAGACATTGTTGTTGCCTGTCTGTAAAATAAATTTAATGAACTAGCGCAACCATAAAGCTTAACTTATCGACCACATGGAAGGGGGAGAGGGGGAAATGAATGGAAGAAGGAAAGCAGTCAACGCCATCGAACTCAATTGCAGCAACAAAGACAAGGCAACAGTGACAAAAACAATGAACAAAAAATAAAAACAAAATTAAAAAGTTTTTATAAAGTGTTATTTTTATAAAGTTTTTGAAACGGTTTAGTTTAGTATAAACTTTTAAAATTGAAATAAAATTTAAAGGAAGTGCTCAAGAAATTCAAAATTATATTATATATTTATAAAATTATAGAATATATCCATATTTTTTATAGAAACAAAATAACGATCTTTAAGAATGTAAAACCTCTAAATTAAAAATTTCAGATAAACTAAATATAAATAATTTAATCTTCTTTTAATCTTTTAAAGATCATCATGAAAAATGTTCTTTTAATTAATTTATTATATGTTTTTTTAATATTATTAATAAAGTTCATTGAATTTGTCACACTGTGCGTATGTATAGTTCAATTCTCAAGCGTTGCACACACTTTATGGTTTTAAACTCATTTGACTTGTTGTACAATTGTGCAATAAACTAACAGCAACAAATACTGAACAATATGCAAATTTAGCTTGAGAAATATACTTATATATATGTCTATATATATATGTTATATATATATATATATATATATATATATATACACTGTATACGTATAGATTATATATACATTAATCAAGCGAAATTACTCGCAAAAGTTCAGTCAACTTTAACACTATCTCCTGCCCTCTGATAAAATAAAATGTTGATTGGATTATCTGATAAATGGAAAGATCTGCTGTGATCTTCTAGATCTTTTATCTAATATTTCTAACAATATTGGGAGCGATATGCTAATAGCATTAACTGATTTATGTTTGATTTTCTTAACCAACAGAAAGCGTTGTCGTTGTTGTTGTTGTTGTTGTTGTTGTTGTTGTCAACCCATATAACCCATTTACATACAACAATTTGTCATGTCT
Organism: Drosophila sturtevanti; assembly: GCA_018150375.1. Lineage (NCBI taxonomy): Eukaryota > Metazoa > Arthropoda > Insecta > Diptera > Drosophilidae > Drosophila > Drosophila sturtevanti. The sequence continues at coordinate 27,502 of JAECWJ010000281.1, forward strand.
CATCTAAGGAAAAATCTAGACATGTTTTTCCTTTCCCTTCATTTTCTATTTGGATTATCTCTGATTTGGTTTTCCTTCTCTTTTTTTTTTTTTGATTTTATTTTATTTTGGGTGTGGGTTTTTTCCATTGAAAGACATTTGAATTTTTGAGGGTATCAATTAAGTTGCAATTGGCTGGACCGACAGCTGAGAGAGGTGACAACTGTCATTTGTTAGATACATTTGTGTATCTATCTATCATCTGTGTGTTGTGTGTCTGTGTGTGTGTGTGTTTGTTTGTTTATCCAGATGCACCCACCACATAACTAAGTGCTTTGGTTCAGCTGAATTGACTTTGTTTTTCGTTATGATTTCCAACAGGAAGAGAAAGTAATGTGCAATGGTCGAGGGGTACGAGGGGTGTGAGGAAAGGGGGAGCTTTAACTTTAACTGTTGTGTCGTTGTCATTATTATTATTGTTGTTGTTGTTGCTGTTGCTGTTGACTTGCTACGACTTTGGCGCTCTCACTTCATAAATTTTACCCAGCAAGGTGTCAAGTCAATGCCAAGAGCTGAGGACGTCGCAGTCGAGGCAGCAACAACAACGGCAGAAGCAGCGGCACCGGCAGCAGCAGCTGAAACTAAAGTTGAAGTTGAATCTGAAGCTTCAGCAGTTACTGGCCATCAAGTGAATGACAGTTGCCACCTTGAAAACGGCTGCTGTTGCTGTAGTTGTTGTTGTTGTTGTTGTTGTTATCGAGGCTGGTGTTGCTGCATCTGCTGCTGCTACTGTGGCAGCTGTCGTCAATATGGAATCAAGCTTTCATTTAGCAAATGTAAGAGAGAGAGAGAGAGAGAGAGAAAAAAAGCCAAAACAGAGCCCCAAGAGAAGGAAACAGTTATAAAGTGTTAGCGATGAAATCGTGTTGAAGAGTTTTTAAAATTATTTTAAAAATTATATAAAATATTATATAAATATTATACATATTATATATAGATATAATGTGCCCGATATATAATATAAAATGCAAACTAACTGTAAAAGAGTCTACCAAATAATTTTTCCTATTACTTTTCATAATTATTTATGTAGATATATTTTAACATTAATTTTGATGATAGGACATAAAACAAAAATATAATATTTTTTACCCATTTTTCTGAGAGAAACGGTTTAATAAAATGAAAAAAAAATTACAAAAATAAAGACATCACTTGACATGAATTATTAAGTAATATGTAGTTATTGGGACGAATAAAGGAAAAACATAGTTTTTTAATGGATTTGATCTCAAACCGTCATGTAATACAACATCTAAATATGTATTTATTTCTTGATTTATGTATACCGAAGTATGCATTTTCTTAGATTTGTTGTATTCCTAGATAACAACACATGTTTCATTTATAAGCTGGCTGGATTTTTTTTACAAGTGCTTACATAAAATCAAAACTATATATGTAAGACTATTCAAAATCTAGCTTGACACTTACATATTTTTCATTATTTCATCTAATTTATTTATTCTTTTTTATTTAATAAACATTAATTTATTTTCGGTTCTTTGGTTAAATAAATTTTTGTATTCATTTGTTCTTTGCATCAAAAGCTTTGATAAATTTCACTTTTGAAAAACAAAAATACTGTTAAGTTTTTATAGCTTCGCCCCCTTTTTAAGTAGGTGAATCAATATATTAATATTTTAGTCTGATAAAATATAGAATTGTCCTTGTTATAATTAAGGTAGCAAGTATAGCATCGAAAATGAGACTATCATCTATTTAAAAGCATTATTTGCAATAGATACGATGATTGATTTCAAAGGCTTTAAAAATTTAATCAAATAAATTTTATATTTTAATTTTTTATTGTTTTCTAAAATAAATTGAATTGTTAAATTAACGAGAAGGATGGGCTAACTTCAGTCGGGACGAATTGCGTATACCCTTGCAAATTAACTCTTTGACAACTTTATACTTGAACCAAATAAATAAAATATAAAAATATAAAAATAAGTAAGTATTAATCAAATATATTATATATATTAATAATACAAAAGCAGAAGAAAAATAATTCTAAAAAAACTATAAAAAACTAAACGAATAAATAACACAAAAATAAAATAAATATATAAAAATAAATAAACAATTTTTTTTTTAAAAATGCAAAATAAAACAAAAACAATATATAGCTCCTTTTATTTGTATTTTCAATGATATAAATAATAAATATACAAAAAGAAAAACAAATTCAATTAAATTGAAATTTAACTAAAATTAGTTTGAATTAACAAATACTTGATTTAAAGGCGGCAATCGCAACATTAAAAACGATTCACCACTTTACGAGTAAATAGACAAACTCTCTAACGAAGATTGAACTCACGTTGGATGCCATCTCTAAGCGGGGTTGGCATCCAACAATCACAAGGCTAGAGCTTGTAGGGGGAGGAGGGGGTAAGTGTATAGTGGCGCCAGTGCTTTGCTATTTGAAAGCACATTTCATTTCTTCATTTGATTTCATTTCGCTGGCATTCGCAGCAGCAGAAGCGTTTGCGCTCAACTCTCGCAGTACTTTCTTTACTTTCATTCGAGTGAAAGATACAGCGCAAACACCCCCTTCCCCCTCCCTCCACTCTTGGAATGCCGCAACCATCTTGGCCAATCTGCCGCCCGCTTAGCTAGTTGGCTCACTGGCTTATACGTTTGCTCTCTCGCCTTTTCAATTTACTTTGGTGAAAAGGACCAATTTTCAATTTCAATTTCACATTGCCTTTGAGATGCTTTCAAATATATGTGAGTACTTTTATATATATATAAATAAATATATCCACGAAGAGTTGCAGTTTATTGCATATACTCGTATGTGTATGTATGTGTCTGTTTGTGTATGTGTATCTGCCAGCTGCATTTGTAGCGGCAAAGCGGCATGCCAGCTCATTTGTAAAAGTATCTTACAGATAAACAGGAAGTAAAGTTGACTTTTGTGTTGGCAATGATTACAAAATTAACTTTTACTTGCAAACTGAATTGTTTTTGTTTTTTCTCTTTTCATTTTCGTGTCGTTGCATTTTACAAATGAATTTTTTCCCCTCCTCTTCTTTTTTTTTTTGCTACCGAAATAAAATATAATTTATTTGTGGGCGTTTAATTAATTACATTGAAAGCCATCAAATCGAATGGCCCATTTTGGTGTAGTTTAAGTGCTTAAGTTCAATTAAATTGTCTTCATTATATGAAAAACGTGAGTATAAAAAAACAATTTTAAATATATAGTAGAAATCGATTGATTTAAACCTGAAGAAATCTATTCATTTCTATTTGACAAGGGTACTTTTATTCACTAAAAAATAATATGTAATTAATAGTTTTCGTATCCATAATAGGTGATAATAATCATCTCTCATCTTAATAAATAAACAAAAAATTTATATAATCAAATATCTGAGCAATCCCTCGTCTGAAAAATGTGAATTATATTCATTCTTTATCTAAAAATGTGTATAAACTCCTGTGTTAGACAATTAGCCTTAAATAATTTAATTACCGTTCATGATTTACTCTAAAATTGACTTAAACCTTTTGTATATAAATTGCCGTAGCATAGCTAATGTAACTAATTAATTAAATTAGATTAATTATGTATTTAAAAAATTTGTTTATTTCTATAGAAGATCGAATAAAAACATTATTTGCAAACTTATGCTTTAAAAGTAAACATTAATATAAAACAATTTTTCTTTAAAATTAAATTTACTTTTTCATCTTTTGAGTTCAATTTTGAAAATCTTTAAATGATTTTCAATCAATTTTTTATTATAAATTAAAAAAAAAATTTAAATAATCTTAGGAAAATTTATTTTCGGCTCAATATTATTAGATATAGAATTAAACGATATTCATGAGAAATATTAAAAAATAAATGAAAAAACAATTATTCTGTCTGAAGGATAATTACTTTAAGTTAATGCTTAAATTAAAATTTATTTATTTAGTTTTTAAATATAATTTAAATTATTATAATATATATATAATAATGTATTATAAATAAATATATATAAATTAATAATTATTATAAAAATTTTCAAATACAATTATTACGAAAAATCGTCTTTATTTTCATATTTTATACGTAAAATATTCTTAATTCTTAATTCCCTAAGGATTCTAAGATTTAACTAACAAATTGAATTTTATTTTATATCTAAAACATTCTTAATCCTTGATTCTCGAAGGATTTTAAGTTTAACTAACTAACAAAATTTTCTGCATGATGGCGCATCGACAATTTAAAATTATCTAATCAATTTAAAATGAATTTTTAAATATAAAAAATATATAAAGATTTAAAGATTTTATAAAAATATAAAGACTTTTGTATAACTATCATATCTCATTGATATATGTACATACATATGTACATCTTGGGAAAAAAATATTTTCAGTAGAAACTGAATTTGTTTCCATCTAATTATCATTTCATATTTAGCTCTAAATCTTTAATTCTTGGTATAAAATAAAAGTTTTTTCTTTTAATTTTAAAAATTATAAAGATATTATATTAAGGCTTTATTCAAAGAAAAAAGATGACCAAAGAGATTTAATTATTTTCACCATGTTGTCAACATACAATCTAACGATCTATGCATATTTTATGCTTGTCTTGTTGTAAAACCAAGATCATCATTATGATGCTGATCATCATCATCATCTATAGCTTACATTTTACAGAGTGAGGAGTACTTTCTAACAACTATCAAATTTCACAACAAAATAAGCGAGTGTTAAATTCTCTGGCAAACGATGTAAATGAAGCGATAGGCTTTTCAACAAGAATACTTCATATTGTTTTTTTTTTTTTGGTGTTTTTTCTTGTTTCTCTTTTTTTTCCTTTTTTTTTTTTGGTTTTTGTTTTTGTTTTGGGGTGAAAGCTGTTGCGACGATTAGCTGGCATAATTTTCACGCTTTTCCGCTGAACAAGAGGAGGATGTGGAGAAGGTGGATAAAGATGAGAAGTGAACAACAAGAACTGATTTATTATACAAATTAAAAGAGCAGAGGAGCAAAAAAAAAACAGAAAAACAGAAAAAACAACAACCAACCAGAAGAAGCAACAAGTTAAGCAGCTAGGGAAAAACCTTTATAAAAATGATTAACTGTAATTAGTGAGAAGTTTGCGCCGTGTCACGTTTCATGTTAATGACGAGAAGATGCAAGAAAATGATGAGCAAAAGTTACGGGTACGAATATATAAGATCAAAATGTTCAGATACTCATACCTTAGTAGCTAGAGAGACAAAGACACAAAAACAAAAAAGAAAAACAAAGAAAAAAAAAGGGCAGTCAGTCAGGCAGTCAGGCAAATGCGATATAATAGAAGCGATTAACAGCAATAAAAAGCAGAGATGACGTCGTTGGGGTCTTGTCTTGTCTCGTGGAAATGCTGCTTCAACAACTCAGACACGGATTATATATATTAAATAAGTTAAACAGATGCAAGAGATAGATAGATGGGCAGATAAATATGTACACATTCATATATACATATACATATATGGAGAGAAGCAGAGAAAGAAATTGAAAATATGAAGCAAGCGGGAGACTATAGGAAACGGGCATTCATGAGGCATTGAGGCGACATTAAGTAGCCCTACAACATAAATACTCTTAGTATAGAGATTCAACTGGTAGCTGTGTGTGTGTGTGTGTGTGTTGTGGTTATTGCTCTTGAGATACTTTTCGACACGAAGCGGAAACAAAAACTAAACCACAAAGAATCAAGGCATGAACAGACAAAACGTTGCAGGGGGGCGTGTGGGTCTTTGAGCGAGTTAACTCTTTGGCTACATCATAAATTTTTATTGTGAAGATGTTCAGAGAGACAGACAGAGAGAGAGAGAGAGAGAGAGAGAGAGAGAGAGAGAGAGAGAGACACACACACAGTTACAGATTAAACAGAAAAGACCAGCAGTAGCGCATATCTTAAAGATACAAATTACAAGAGGTAGACATTGAGATTGAGGCCCAAGCATAGACGCCGACAAGCAATAAATAAAGAACTGCTGCTGCTGATGCTTCTGCCGCCGCCAGCACCTCCGCCAGTCGATACTACGAACGCAGCATGAAAATGATTAAAAGAAGCTAAGAGATCGGTTTGCTTCATGGTCAACCACACTGGAAATACACGCACGCACGCACACTCACACACACAAGCACACACATGTCATGCATACACTAGGTAAGTGAAACAGTGTGGAATTGAAACAAACTATAGCTTCTTCTCTCTACCCTTGAGCGCGCACACTTATGCAAATGCAGCGGCGGAAGAAAAGGCAAAAAAAACAGCCCAGAAACCATCAAACAAAACTCTTCTTGTCATCATTTTTGTCACGCACAACGCTTTTTTGAAGGCTTCTTCTTTTCTTCTTTAGGCGGCATAGCTTGTTGGATGGAGCCACCTCCTCCACCTCCACCTCCTTCACTTCCACCTCCATCTCCATCTCCACCCCAACCACAGACATCGCCACTTGAATTCAATTTGTTAAGCGCTTTAAGCGTGGCGAAACGAATCGGAATGGAACAACTGAGCGAAATAAATAAATCTTTAATACATACATACATTCATTGCACAGTGCTTTGAAATTATTTTAAAATTTTCATAAATTTTATTCTACAAATCAACAGATGGATCCATTAGGGGTATTGCGAAATGGTTTTCACGATAAAGTTTTTATAATTGGGAATTTACAAATATTTTTCTCAAGGGTGTTGAGCCACATAAGTGCGATTAGGGTTTTTTTTTAAGAAGGTCGATTGATCGGCGGAGTAACCATATAATAAACATATGTAAAGAAGTGGGCGAATGTTTAATATGGAAAGACGGAAATGGCACGACGATAAAATTTATTAAAAATTGACATTTTTAATGGTTAGCTATTTGATTGACTTTATCCATGGATTTTATTTAATTTATATTTTCTTTTCCCAGAATTTAATGGGAAATTACGCGGTTTGATTGTGTTATAAAAGAAGAAAAAACCCAAATTTCATGTTCAATTTATAAATCAATTTGATAGCTATATACAAATATAGAACAATGTATGTACACATATGTATTTCTGACTGTACCAATAGAAAGAAGTCTATGAATATAACCTCGATATTATATATATAGATTAGAGCTACGTGACAAATTACTCGTTTTATTTATTTTCCTTCTTTTTTTTTTTTGTTTGTAACATTTGTTAATTGTTTCAACTATTTGACATCACTGTGCATTGTCTCTTGAACGACATATGTCTTGCCCGTTGCCAGTTCATCTTCTCATCGTGTCGCATCATCATCATCATTCGAGATTCACTTTTCTTTGGCGTTTGCGCGGGATGGGGCGGGCCGCCTCTGACTCCTCTCATAAATTGTTGTTATTACAGTTGACTTTTGTAGGGCTCTTCTGGCTGAGCTTACTTGTGCATTAAAGTAGTATGTATTGTATCTTTTTGGATATATGCATTGTTTATGTTGAAATTCAAGTCAACGCTTGTCTGCCATTGATTTCAATTATAACCCAGTTTCATTTATACAGTTTACCTTTCTGTTGGTGGTGCTGCTATTGCTGTTGCTGTTGCTTTTACTGTTGCTGATGTTGTCGTAGCTATATCTATCTATCTCTTTCATTCATTCACTTATTGTCAGATTTAGGTATATAGCTTTGGGTTCAGTAGATAATTATCAATGTATATATATATACATATGTGTACTTTTCAAAACCCTGACCTGAAATGAAGCTTTTGTTTGCCTTTGCTTAGCCATTACACATGACTATGGTGGTCTATATTATCCATAATAGTTATGATGAAGCAGAAGCAGGGAGAGAGAAGATGGAGAAGGGTAGCTAGCGGGGGGTGGTGGTAAAGGAATAAACATGCAAAGCGTTTTAGTATTTATAAAATCGATATTGAACAAAGGCCAATTACTGATAATGGGTTGTCAGCAGGCACACACACACACAAACTATCTCTCTCTCTCTTTTTCTCTCTGTCTCTCTCTCTCTTTCTCTCTTCAGTTCACATATAATTATCATTATGGCTAAGAGCAAATACCGCACCTAACCTCCTTTTTATATATGTACATATGTACGTACTCCTTTAGGACATTTCAGGTCATAGAACCATTTCTGTATCCCTATTTTCTGTTTAACAATGTTCAATCGGAGTGGTCTGTGCGTTGACCATGAAAAGTCCACAAAGTGATAAACGAGCTATAGCAACAGCAACAGCAACAGCAACAGCAACAACTACAGCTACAACTACAACTATATAGCTATAGTTAAAGCAACCGCAACGGGAATAAAATTGTAGTTGTTGTTGTTGTTGTTGATGACCCTCAGATAGACATTCTCAAGGATACCAGAGTCGTAGCGTCGCATTAACCAACAAAGGTTAAAGGTACCAACAACAATAACAACAACAACAACAAGTCAACGAGGGCAACAAAAACAACAACTGCCCCACAAGGTTAGAATCGGAGCTCGTTTCGGTCAGTTACTTGGAATGGAAAATACTCGCCAGACAATCCAAGGGAATGGAAAGGCAAAGTATCGGAACGCGTAAATTACATCAAGAGAGAGAGAGAGAAAAAAGGGTGAGCAAGACAGACAGATAAGCAGAAACGAGAGAGAGAAAGAGAGAGGGAGGGCAAGCGAGAGAGGGGGGAAGGGAGAGTGTGAGCAAGATAGAGATAGCAAGAGGGAGAACAGAATGGATCTCGGCATAAGTTGATGAAGGGCTTATTGGCTAGCATAACAACAAGCAAAATGTAATGAAAATAATAATAGCAATAATAAAATACAAGCCTAACTAACTAAACATAAAAGGGGATCACAACTACTACCTACGGGTGCTACTATATATCTTTCTATACATATGTATATATGTATATTTATATGTATGCAGATGTGTGTAGACCACCAGGCAAATAAATGACTGTATTAATCGTGCTAAAGAAAATTGAAAAGAAAAAGAAGGGTAAAGAAAAAAACTATTGCGATTCAGTTGAATAATGTGAAACGACAATATTAAACAGAGATATATGTAATTATATATTGCTAGAATCAAAATTATATGGATTGGTCTAGCAAATATGGAAACATCATTGGGGCGATCTGAAATTGAGTTTTTCATTATGACTTGAATATAATTCTATAAAAGGTTTACCACTATACATTTTGTATTTTTGCAAAAATGTGCATAACATTCTATGCATTGAATAAAAAAAAGTTTTCATTAACTTTTACATTAATTCCTTAATAAAATTGCAACAGAAAAACATAGTTCTTTAAGAGATTTTTAAGGCCTGCGCAGCAATAATGCATGAAATCAGTTACTTGATTCTGACACTATAATAATATCTACATATACATATATAGCATACAAATATACTTGATATATGTACATGATGTATGTGTTTATATTAAAATGAAATATAACATTTTAATTTAAAAAAGTTAACACATTTGATATTTGATAGCAAAGCAGCTGTAAATCGGTTTACAGAATGCGTTTAATTTTGAATAAATTTATAAATAATCAAATGAAATGATTTTAATAAGGATTGAAGAAATATCAAATTATATTCATAAATAAAAGCAAAATTTTTTTTATCTAAATCTAAAATTATTTTAACGGCTACTAACTGAACATTTTATTTATTTATCCTGCACACAAAATTAATTTAGGTAGGTAAAAATGATTCAAAATTTCTAGGAAAAATGTATTATTTTACAATCTAAATTTTATGTTTTCGTTAATTGTAATTTATTAAAAAAATGTATGTTATATTATTTATTTATATTTATATAGATAAATCTATATTCCAATCGCTTTTAGCTTTTTAAGAATGAGATTCTTAATTTTCTTAAACAATTTTATTTAATTTAAAGAAATGTTGAATTTATATGGTTGCCTAAATATAATTTAGAAACTTTCCAAAATAAATAAATATTACTATAGAAATCACATATGTACATATATCACATTTTTTTTTTAAATATTATTAAAAATACTATAATATATATCTCACTTTTATTACAATTAAAAATTTAGGCTAAAGTGGAACAAGAAATACTTTCAAAAGAATTTCTGTGGCTATAGCCAATAAAATTGATAAATATTTCACGTTTTAAAATGAATACTTTATATTACTAACATCACAAATTAGAAATATTTTAATTTTATTAAATTATAATGATAAAATACAAGAATCTCTCTTTAAAATGAATAAATTTGAAAGAATCAATGTCATAATAATAATATGAACCATCTGACCATTTTTAAAAAATAGTATATAGAACTTTTCCAAACCCTTTTGGTTGGTATTAAAATATGAAAAAAAATTATTAAATAAATAAATAAATATTATAAATAATTAATAAATAGAAAATAAAACTATATACATATATGTATATATCTATAATTATTTCTTTTTCTATTTATCTGTATGTTTATTTGTATAATCTTGATTTTAGATCGACTCAGATTTACTTTCACATTAAGTTTTAAATTGTAATGAGATTTTTTACTGAAAGGTATTTTCATTTAATTCTATTTTAAATATGTAGAATTTTTGTAAATTTCATTAAATTTGTGAGTTTTTTTTTTGTTGTGTGAAATTGAGAAACATTGAGAAGATATGGTTATAAATAAATGCTAGAAATAAATAGTTTACAACTGGATGAACAAAATAATTTGGAAATAGTTAAATGGCATCAGGGTGAATGGATTTTGATTCGATTGGGCTCAAAATTAACTTAAGAAAATATTTAAATAAAATAAATTTTGTAATAAGCCAATCATAGACTGCAAAGTTGAACCATTTTAAGTATGTATTTTTTACTATTTGCTAATTCTCGCAGTCCCCAGCATTATTATTATCATCATCATCATAATCATCTCAACAGTAGTCGCAAGTACTTATTAGGCTCCATAAACCGTAATTCTATTTGAGTTATTCGAGTTGATTGTATTGTTTTATGCTATGCCCCAAATATTCAATTGTTTATTGAGAATGCCATTTCATTTCGAAAATTCTAACCATTCTGTATATACATATATACATATGTATGTATCCAAGTATGTATATGTACATACATATATACGATATGTTCATGCTAACCAACTGACTGACTGACCCGTACGCAAGACCATTGGATAGGCAAAAACTGCCAAATAAATACAAATTTAGCATTCACTTTTCCACTGAGAGGAGATTTTGAGGCAACTAACATAATAGCAACAACAAAACAGAGCAGACCAGACCCGACCAGAGCAGAGCAGAGCAGAGCCATTGGAGCAGAGTCAGCGTCAGTTTTCATGCCCGTTGAGTGCCACAACCAGAGAATTGGGTCAAGTTTCTGTTTTATTGCCCTGTGTGTGGCTTATGTGTGTGTGTGTGTGTGTGTTTATTTGGTAGATGAAACCTACGTTATGGTCTCCAGGGCACACCCTGGATGCGTGTATAATTTCTTTGATTAAATCATAAAATATGCAAAATTATATAAGGAAGAGAATGAGCAAAGATGTGAAAATGGAGCTGGAAGAGTAAAGAGAACAACAGTACCTGCAACAACAACAACAACAACTTCACCAACAAGACACACAACAATTTTATATTTTTTTTTCTTTTCTTGAGGTTTTTTTTTCGTTTTTTTTTTTTTTGGTTGCCTAAAAAGCGGAAACTAGGTCAGAGTTGAGTCGCCTACACATAAGCTACAGAAGGAAAGAAAAGTCAGTGGGGTTGGTTTATACAGAAAAAAAGAAGATGGAAAAGGGGGGGGCAGGCAGAGGGAAGTGGAAAGAGGGAGAATGACAATTTTATTAAGGGCCTCATTAGTTATTCTCAAATTCCCCCTTTGTGGCACGCCACTGAAAGGGAAACTTGGGTTGCGGTTGAGTTTCTTTTTTTTTTCTTTTTATTTTTGTGTGTCTCACACGGCGTATGCGTAATATAGGCAATTTCTTTTACATCTGCTCCTGAAGCCGAAAAGGTCAAGCTGTTACCGCTGCCGCTGATACTGAACGTTAACTTTGGCGTCAATCAGTCAGTTAGTTAGTTAGTCAGTCAGTCAGTCAGTCAGTTAGCAGCAGCAGCAGCAGCAGCAGCATTGAGAGACCAAAGCCGACCCCCGTTGAGAAGCGAGTGCGGGGCAATTAGCGCGCAATTGACCTACATTGGGGCAACATTAATGGTGTCAATAGTAAACGAGACTGACGCTGACGATTCTCTGCCAGCAGCAGCAGCAACCATCAACCAGCAACAGTAGCAGCGACAGTGACAGCAGCAGCAGCAGCTGACGAGCACAAAATGTTGAATGTTAAAAAATTTTTTATGCACGCACAAAGCAGGCTATCAGAGAGGGAGAGAGAGAGAGAGAAAGACAGAGAAAGAGAGAGAGCAAAAGAAAGAGAGCAAGAGAGAGCGAGGGAAAAGAGCAGAAGAGGTATAGGGGGAGGGAGAGTATTCCAAGTGCAATCAACATATAGAAATGTTTTAAACATTGAAACATAATTGCTATAAAACCTTGCCAATCTACATAATGAAGATGATCAATGATAATTACAATGCTAATAATGATAATGATGATGATGGTGACGATGGTGATAATCAGCTAGGCTATTACATGATTCGATAATGACAAAGTGACGTCACAAGATCAGGAAATTATTGTTAATAAGATTATATATAGCAATGAAAATCAAAGTCATTTTCGTAATAGTTTATTCTATTCCGCATTTGATTGGGTTAAGAATTATATAAATAAAACATCGTGTATAATCGCGTGAAAGGTTTTATAATTATTTTTATAACCATTTTATCCGAATTAGAATGTCATTTTCTTGCTTGCACAAGAAAATTCACTGTAATTATTAAATAGATTTCATCTTAATATTAAGATGATTTATCAAAAGCAAAAATGAAACAAAGTTCTCTGGATTCTAACTCTCTTCCTCTCTGGGGGTTTTCTAGATATTCCTTGAAATAAAAATTATCTATTAAAAGTAAATCTATTTATGTTAAAAATAAAATCTATTTCTAACATAAATATATTTACTTTGAACAGATATAATACATATATGTATGACTTTCAGAATTATAGTTTTGAACTACAAGTCGAAAGAATCTTCTCTAGAATCCATTCCTGGAAAATTACCATAAATCCCACTCCCACGATGATTAGTTGCCCAGCCCAATGCTTTAGCTATGTATATAATTTTCTAACACACTTTTAAAAGTAGGAGTTAGGGTTAATCAATATTGTGTTAAGTCTAGAAAAAAAACCAGAATAATATTTTCATACCTAATACTCCTCCGTATGCCTAAGGGAAAAACTAATGGTGAAAGGATAAGCATGTTGACCTTTGATACTCAAAGGAGAGAGTAAGAAGAATATTACAATAACAAAATATTGCCCTTCATTTTACAGAAGAGTGTCAAGGAAATGTGATTTCCATTTGTAATAAAATAAATCTTTTTTTTTTTTTTTTGCCTTGGATGAGATGATATCCTGCAAAACTTTCACCTCTGTTTAGTGTAGTTATAAACCCAAGTGATTTGCTTTATAAAGCCATTATCTCTTCCGTTTATTTGAGTGTTCTTTTCTTTTCCTCGATTTCTTTTCATTTCTATCCGGTGGTCCGTTCTCTTAAAAGTGTGAACGGTTTGGATAGATACATATATGTATGTATGTATACAGACGAAAGCATATTGTTGTTAGTAAGTATTGCAACAAATCAAAGAAAATGTTGGCTAAACAATGACGCGAACTATGCGTGCGAGTTTTTGCCTTGCTGACTGACTGACTGACTGGCAGTTGGCATCGGCCGGCCACGCCTCCTTTGCTCTGGCCAAGGCAGAGCGCTCCGTTTTGTTTCGTTGTAAGCAGGCAGCAGGCAGCAGCATGTAAGTTGTACAACGATAAATGAGAAATGAGGTTACCTACTTTTTAAGAAGGTCAATACGAGAGACCCAAAACAAATGAGTGAGCAAAGCGGCAGAGCTGTTGACTGCGACAATCGTAGCAGCAGAAGCAGCACCAGCAGCAGCAGAGAGCAAAACAACTGAGTGTAAATGAGTGTCGCTAGCAGAAAGCTCAGTGACCATGTGAGCAGCTGCGACTGCGGGCTCTACACTAGCATACCACAAACATATTACAGCAAACGTTTTCAATGAAAACAAAAGTAGTACACGCTGCCAGCGGTGTCGTCGCTTTGACTCTCGCTCTGCCTGCCTCCTCATGGTGGTTGCTCTGCTGCTGCTGCTGCTTTTGCTATTGCTGTAAAGTCTCTCCCCACCTGGTGACGAATTCGGCATTAAGATTTTGCTGCGACCGCATGGAGGGCAACTGAGCTTTGTAGCTGTAGCTGTTGCGTTGGCGTTGTCGTTGTCGTTGGCGTTGGCGTTGCCGAGGGCGCGGCTGACGCTCTGTTACAACGAGGCTAAAGTGAAGCGTCACAAGCATAAGCTATGTATGTATGTATTTTTTTTTTGTGTGATCGCTGCCAGCGTCGCTGCTAGCATTGCATTTTTGTCGTTGTTGTTAGCTATGAACTGCGCTGCTATCTACTTTTGGCCTCTACCTCCTTTTGGCTTGTGCATTGTTTTATATTATTATTATTTGTGTAAAGTTTTATTTGTTTGTTGTCGATTATTATTATTTAATTTTGATTTTTTTATTACTTTTTACGCATTTGCTTAGATTTGTTGTTGAAGACTGAAAGTAAAGCCAAAAAACATTTTACGATCGATCTGATTGAAGCCAACTATTAAAGCCAATTCTTGCCTTAACAATAACAAATTGTCACAGAGTGACATACTCATATTTTTACACACAGATACATATATACATATATATTCAATCTTCCACAATTATACATCCATATCTGATATTAAGCATATTAGAAATAGATGAATAAACTAATAAGGGGGGGAAATTTTTAAAAATATAATTTATTCAGATCTTCCTCCTTTGGGTATATGGTTTTATATATGTAGATAGACCTTTTGTATGTCACTACTAAAATAATGCTATCTTATAATCCGTTAATCATCAAAGTAAACTAATTTGTGATATTTAACATGTACATACATACGCATGTACATACATATGTATATCTTATTTACATTTCTCCTATATGATGACTTTAAATAAATTTTTCTAATCAAGAGGATATATGACACTGATATCTTGTCATTTTTTTAAGGAGAGATTTGTCGGAATTAGTCACAGAATTAGTCACTCTTTTTCCAGATAACATACAAAATAACTCAAAAATAATACACAAATTAAGAGTCATTATAATATAAATATACATATATACACAATGTACATACATATGTATATTTATATGTATATTTATATTGATCTTAATCTTTTTTTCCCTGGAGTCTCAAAACAAATTAAATTCAATTTTCAACATTTCTTATAAAAATATATTTATATCATTAATGAACAAATAATGTGATGAAATTTAAAAGGTTTTTTTAGTTTTGAAACTAGTAAAAACTTTAATAAGTTTAATATACGTAAATGTATGTAATGATAGTTGTTCTATTTGTTATAAAAAAAAAATTAAATCATAGTGTTCATATTTTATGTATAAATAATACCATAATGAAGAACAATCTAATTGCTTTTGGGATATTGCTTAAACATTCAATCTGTTAAAGAATATAATAAAATACCATCTGGTAATTTTCAAGTACGAATATGCCATATATGTAAATACATACATATGTATGCATACATATGTACATATATTATCCATATCTACATACATGCATATATATATACATGTATGTATGTATGTAGATGCCCTTGATTAAGTACTTTAGGTTGTTGAGGCGAGAAAGCAAGGACCGAACTAATAAATTATTAATCGATAAATGAAATGACAGTTGCCCACATGTGTGGGTGGGTGACTACTAAATAGTTAGTTTAGTATGAGGGTCAAAACAAACACACACACACACACTGACACAAACTAACACATACATATACATGCACACCAAATTGTGAATTGAATTGTGTCATTGTTATCGACGCGGAATCGTGAGTTTGTAGCATGAAAATTGAAATGAAATCATGTCATCGATATAAATATAGAACGCCAAATGTGTATTCTCTCGTTCTATATATGCATGTATGTACATATGTATGTATAAGTATTGTCTGTATGTGTGTGTGTGTGTGTGTGTGTAATCGTTTGTTGGTTTGTGTGTCAACGTCAAAATGACAAAGTCTGAGGGTCTCGTCGTTAACCATTGGAAGATCCAATCCCTCCCTCTCTCTGACCACTTTGCTGGCTTTGCCTTGATATGATAACTGAACTGTTCAACTGTAAATTTCATTATGAGACCTTAAAAGCTTTTTCATTTTCAACAGGTTCTCATCCACCCCGCTCTTCCCGTATCGTTTGTTGTTAGTCGGCTCAGTGTCAAAACAAAGAACCTTGCACTGTAAAATTACATGCACACGTGTATGTCATAGACACATACATACATAAATGTATAAGTGTTTGTATGTATGTATATATACATATATCTGAGAAGGTAATAGTGATTAGAAAAGAATATAAAAGACAGTTATTTAAAGACGTTAGGTTTTTAAATATTTAAGAGAACAGTGTACCATATTTGAATATACATATAGTAAATGTATTGTGTAGATTATTCTTATATATTTACATACTATGATTCAGAGGCAATCATATATTGCACTCAATCCATATATTAGCTATAGCTACTAGTTAAATATAGGACATATGAATGTATATATCCTGTAGTACTTTCTTTTATATTGAAACTAAAGAGGTCGATAACAGGCATACATATGAAGTACGTACATTCATGCATATATACATACATATACATGTCTACATACATATATATATGTATCTATTTATGTATTGAAAGAGTGTTAATTTGAAAGTTATAGTAATTGAAATAGGGAAGTTAGATTGCCATCAAGCATGAAAAAAAACATTAGTCGGTAATTGTATTTAATTGACATTTATTTTAAAAAGCTGCAAAAGGTTATTTAACAATAATGGGTGCTATACTATTATATAATATAGTATATTATATATACATACATACATACATATGTACATATATACATAGATACGTACATTGGAAACTTACAAAAAAAAAACATTTTTAAGGGTCTTTTTCTTAAATTTTTTGGACTTGATTTTTAATTTTTAAATATTGCATTAGTTGTTTTTTGGTATTCATTAAATACAAATTCATATTTGTTATGTCATTCAAAAAGAGAGTTTCTTAACTAATTTCACACGCTTTGATTGGATTAGATGGACTGTTAGAATTTACGAATCTGGATTCAATTTTGCTACTCACTGTAGAGTTCTTTTATAATTATACAGATCTTTTTTTTGTAGTAAAAACAGATCCCCGTTAGGGATATTATAATATATATTAATATCAATTAATTAAAACTAGCAGTTAAATTACTTAAGTTTTTTTTAATGTTTTAAGCATTTTGTATCGGAAAATATTGTCAGATAGACAACAGAATAAAAGCGAGGACAGCATTGAAATATTATCAAATGTAATTACACAAAATCATAGACCAAAACGACCTTATCGTATAAAATTAACTTCATGTACAAAAACGCTTTTGTAACCTATGATTACACATTTACATACACACACACACACACACACATATGTTTGTATATGCATACATATATACATACATACATACATTAGCGTGTGCATGAATTTATGTATAAGCACGTGTATGGGAAATTGTAATAACAACAACAACAACAAGATCAAAGTGGAAATGAAAACACCTTCGCACATACTTCCTTGTACAAACATACATACACATGCATACGGAACACACACATACAGTGAGACAATTTTCATTACGCGTTGAGTAAATAAACCGTTGCACAAAAACAAAATATCAACAATGCCAACCAATTGTCGCAAACGTGCTCACATACGCTCTCACCCTCTCACCTAAGGTAAGCCCGCATGCATATTTCATCCGCCCCCCGCCTTCACATTGGCCAACCATCACTATATGTATATGGGAAGTAAATAACTGTAGATTTATCTAGCTATGCTGGCTGCCCCTCACCTTCGGTCAATCGAATTAAAATGAATTAGCACGAGGCAAGCGCAATGACTCTCTCAGAGAGTATGTATTGTAGTGACAGAAAGCGAGCGTGCAAGCTGCAAACGAGAGAGCTGGTGAGAGAGAGAGAGAGGGGGAGAGCAAAATTGAATCGATGATCATCATGATGGGCGCCTCGTCTACTTTCTCTCCTATAAATAGTTGAAATCAAGTTTCAATGCAAAAGACATTTCGAAATCCGTGAAAGTGACGTTGTTGCCTCTCATCGCTAAAGTACGGGGGTCAACTTCAATCAAGTGAGAGTCAAAGCAACAAAAAAAAAACCCAAAAAAAAGCTAGATTTCTTGTCCCTAGTACGAAACAAAATACATACATATGTACATATGTATATTCAATTTGTTAACCGACTTTTACATATCCTACATTTAGAATTAATTTATAAGGGGAAAACAATAATCTTGTCAGTTAATAAGTTTTATAAGATTTTAGTCTAATGTTTGTAAAATGAACAAAATATTTGTTGAGTTTTTGCCATTTTGCAAATTGTAAGTCACTATATTAGCCTATGACTACAGGATAGGGTATTAACAAAACAAAAGAAAAAAGTTTGCAATTACAAATACGCCAAGGAAAATTTCATTTCATTTCACTTTATGAAAACGATCAACACACAACAGACTGATATTTATCTACCATATGCGCGAGTTGTTGCACTTGAATATAACGGTAATTACATCTAGGCACGACATATTGCCCCTGCTATTGCTATGTATGTATGAATGTATGAACAATGTTGCATTTAAGCGATAATAATAATAAACAAAAAAAAAAAAAAAGAAGGCAAATCTATTTTTTTTTTTTTGTTCATAGTACATTTAACGGTAATGGCATTTAATAATGACATTGAATTAATAATTTATCGTGGGCCAAATAAAATTTGACATGACAATGGATAAGATCGGTAGATATACACACATATGTATGTACATGCATCATATATGCATATACATATATAAATCGTTAATAAAACACATTTAAAGGCAAAGAATTTCGAATCTTGAAAAGAATTTCGAAATACTCTAATTCGAAATCCTCGAAGCGAATTTGAAATCCTCGAAGCGAATCCAGTTAGATAGGAAAATTAATATAGTAAATTACCAACAATTTCTATATAAGTGGAAATTTTTAAACGTTAGGATCAAAAAGTTATCTTTCATTTTGATTTATTTATCATTGTAAAGTATAAGAAGAATATAGTAATAGAATAAAATAAATTAATGTACAAAAATTTTGTAAATTTTTAAACAAAATTATTGGAAATTCTTTTAAAATTTCATTCTGATAATTTTTATTTATGATGTAGCGATTGCAAATTATTGAAAATTCTTTTAAAATTTTATTCAGATGAGTTTTATACACTATTAAGTAGGGATTGCAAATTATTGAAAATTCTCTTAAAATTTCAATCTTGTGAGTTGTTTATATACGTACGTATGTAGGTAGCGATTGCAAATTTCTTACTTTTACGATATTAAGAGGGGAACAACACTTTTTGTTTGTTAAGTCATGATTTATTATCACCGCCCAAATAAACTCCTCGTATCAAAGATTAAACAATTTTTTAATTCTGATGAAATGATCCTCTTTGATAGATGTCTTTAGATAATAAGATAATCGTATATGTAAATCTTTAAGTAAATATGTTCAATATTGAAATAAACAACAATAATTATACACAAATATTAATTTGATATATTTAATTCTTACCTGGCTAAGGCCATTCTAACATGTGATAGCCCACCGAGAGGCAACGCCAAGGTATCCACTTTGGATGATTTTCTTTCACAACTTTTCACAGCAGAAAAACTAAACCAAAAACAGAGTTTTTGGCAATATTTTGCTGGATTTTGAAACGATGTTTTCTCTTTTTTTTTAGTAATAACTTTGAGTATCACTTAGAGCACAACTCTATGTTTTAAAATTTCACGCCTTATTTTTTTTTTTTTTTGGGAAATTATGTTTTAGTATCTTGTTTAAATAGACGTCATTTTGGACTAGGGATATATATAAATATATAAAGAATTAGTTGGTATATTAAATTTTTTACTACATAACTCTTGAACAACAACAATTTATTATGATCGCACAACGCCATAAGGTAGGCAACAGTTTTTACTCTCTCCTCTCACCCTTTCTCCGTTATCTCCACCCTCGTTTCCTCTTCCTCTCTCTCTCTTTGTCTCATAGGTTTTATCACATTCAATTCTAGGTGTACGTGTGTTAGCACTAAATGGTCAAGTCTATATACATACATATTTCATTCCATACGTGATATTTGTTTGCTAAATTATCAGAAAACAAAAAATAAAAAAGTAACGCAAGACAGAAACAGACAAAGCAAAACAGAGAAGGGTGAAAAAACCGCCGTACAATGTTCAATGCCATATGAAAATATACAAACGCACTTGCACACACACACACACACACACATACACGAAAAAAAACCTTTTACGAAATATAAAAACCAATTTCACTTATCAGCACAATTTGTGATAAGCGAAATTAAACAAAGATAGAAACGCAAAGCGAAAAATTGCTGACTTTTCCCTCTTCCCTCTTCCCTCCCCTCATCTTCTCTCGCACTTGTGTACGTTCATTCTCTTTTCCTATTTCTGTTTTTAAATTTTGCACATGGCCCGGCAAGAACCTCAAATTAATATATACATACATATGTATGTACATATGTATATGCATACATATACATGCATGTAAAATCAATAAGTACAAAAACAAAACAAAAATAAAGAGGTAAAAAATAACGTATACGTCAAGACTTCCGACTGCGGCATACCAAGTAGAACGTACGGTAACAAAAAAATCTTGATAAAAGTAAAAAAAAATTAGTTAAATTCTTGATAAGAAAGTCATGAAAGTCAAATAATATGTTATTAATCTGTTAAAATTAAGAGACATATGTATATCGAAAACGTTTCAATTTCATTTATATTTATAAGAAATATATAATATATACATACATACATTTGTATATATTTATGAATGATATTTGGAGATTAAAATTTCACAAGCAGTCGAAACGTTTAAAATCCAAATTCAATCCTCCATTATATATTCATAGTTCAATGTGTGATTTTAAATTTTCCAAATAAAAACTGCAAATTTTTGTGAATAACTTTAAGGAATATTACAAAAATGGATTTAATCGTATTAAAATTTTCATTTTTATACCTGCACCCATAGGGTAAAAAGATATATGTATTAAAGTCACTAAAATGTATGTAACACGCAGAAGGAAACATTTTCGACCTCATAAAGTATATATATTCTTGATCAGCATCAACAGCCGAGTGGATATAGTCAAGCCCGTGTCCGAAGTTTGACTCTATGAAATATCTCTTATTGGTACTGGGTATAGAGTTCATTATAAATCATTTCTTCTTAAATCTTATCTTTTTAAAGTCCAACATAACTTATCTAGCTTCCAAAACCTATTCAAAAAATGAACAAGGAACAATCTGCTTGATTTGAGAAATACATATATTGATGCAGTTTGGTACACTTATGGATTAAGACAGATATTTATTCTAAAATAAATTCTCCTAATTAAATTGTCAAATTTATATGTTAGATGTTGTATCTAAATAAAAAAAAACTTATATGTAAATCTTTCGAAAACTAAATGGAATAATCTGTTAATTTAGAGAAACATAAAAATGAGGTTTCATACAGTTAAGGAAATATTGAGATATCTTAAAAGTCCTCTCATATTATGCCAAATATAAATATAACAAAAATGTTTTAGCTCCTATCCATTAACTTATTCTGATTTTCTACAACAAACAAGATAAGTAAAAGTATGACAACATAAACTTTAAAGATTCCGGAAATGTTTAATTTCGTTCCGAGCGGAAGGATCATGATTTAGAAAAAATCAAGGAACAGCATTCAATTTATCTGCCTCTAGCTCAAATAGTCTTCAAGGTTTAGTTGTTTGTGTGAATAAATAAGTGTATGATGTACATACATCAAAGTCGATTATTAATGCCGATCAAGTACATATGTACATACATATGTATCCATTTATGTACATATGTATAAATTCCTACTACCTTTTGTCAGTCTAAAACTATCTAAAATATACCCTTATAACATTTATCTATAGGGTAAAAAATTCTTTTGAAGCTTGCCCGGTAAAATAAATCAGCAAATGAATACTGCATGTTTTTTTTTTTGTTGTGTTTTTTGGAGGTCAACATTGACGCCCAGGCTAAAAATGGGCAGTCGAGGTCATAAATATATTTATATGTATATATGGCATAGGGAAACTATCTGCACGTAACTGTAGAATGTAGAATTTATCTTAAATAAGAAACTACTCAAAAGAGAGTGACTGTCATAAAGCGAGCAAAACGTTAAACAAGATGAGGAAGAAGAAGAAGGCAAAAACTACACACTAAATTCCATTCCAAGCACACACACAAGGTTCTTCCTATATCAGTCGATGATACATACAATTGAGGCATATACACATATACACATACATACATGCATGCATACAAACATTCATACGTAGGTATACACATATGCGGTAAGTAGTGTATACAAGAAAAAAAAAAAAAAACAACAAAAAGTAAAAGCAAAGCAAAAGCTTTCAAAACCTGCGCAGCTGTGCAAAGGCAAAAGCTTATTAACTTTTGCAAAAGCTGCGCGCCGGCGTTTGCTTTTGCTTTTGTGGTTTAGTTGTGGGTGTTTGAAATGACCTCAGCTGCTGTGGATAGAGAGTTAGAGAGAACCAGAGAGAATAAGAGCGTGATAGAGGAAGAGAGAGAGAGATAGAGAGAGAGTGCAAGAGGAAGAGTACGTGTAAGACAAAAGAGAGAGCGATAGAGAGTGAGTGAGAGGGGGTTTGTTTAAGGTTCTCTCATTTATAAACAATAAACAAAAATAGTGGAGGAGGCAACAGCGCACATGTTTTTAATTGACTTTACTTTTGACGTAAAAGCTTTTCACAAACAAAAGCAAAACACATGTGTTATGGGCAAAATAAAAAACAGCAGAAAAAAGAGAGAGAGCGGGTGGTTGGTGGAATGATGGGAGAGAATGTCAATGTTTTCTCCCCCCTCATACCCTTTTTTTAGCGGTATGTTAATTTTCTGCCAGAAGTTTTGCAACGCCAAATCGGAAAGATTACCGGCTACACAAACATACTATCCTATAAACATATATACATACATATATCTACTTATATATATTCTCAGACAGCATGACTAATTAAAATGCAGTGATCACTCTAGTTATTAAATTAACGCACTAAAACAAGTAGGTACTAAAATCAAGCTTTCTCAAGATGCTTCCAAAATCAACCAGTTAGAATTCGTGTATATACAGATATGTATGTATATACATACATATCAAAGTATATAACCTTGCGGACAAAGTATATCCCGGCCCTCTAAGCTTATTTTAAGTTGCTTATAAAATACTCAAGTTTTTGTTTTTTATTTGGGATTGGATGAGTCTATCTGGCAACTCTTTTTAAAATAAAAAAGCTTCTTTCTAACGTTAAACAAACATCTGTATGTACGTATGTACATATATAATTCGATCAAATTTGAAATAGGAATTATAAACATGTGATTTGCGTCACCCAAAAAAGAAAAGTAATAAATGCTAACCATAGAATAGAGAAGGGTAAGAGGGAGCAAACTTTCAGAGAGAACAAGAGAGGGAGAGAGAGGGAGAGAGAGGCACAGGGGAGAGCGCTTGAAAATGAGTAACAAAGACAGATTCATGCCCATGTTGTATAAATCTTTAAGGCTAACTTATTGACCTCAAACAACTTTAAAGTACAATGTGGAGGGCGTTGAATTGAGGAAGTTAAATTGTAGTTGTTGTTGTTGTTGTTGATGTTATGAGCAAAGCTTTTTTTTGGTTTCTTCTTTTTCTTTCGGTTTGTGTTTAATTGCACGAATCTAAGTTATTTTGTTTTTTCATTTTAAGGTCACACACAAACACACCAAACACAAACACAAATACACACTGGCACAATATGCCCTCCCCCTTCAAGTGCCCTTTAAGCGGTACTTGACATTTTAAATTTGTATATAATTTTACCGTTTCAATTAGAATGAGACAAATTTATTTAGCTTTGCTTAAAGGGAGAAAAAACGCGTTTAAAACGAAACGAAACGACTAACCGGACCAGAGCACAAAAAAGCACAGCAATCTACTCGCTACGCGCAGCAGCTGACGACTGAAGAGCTTTTTTCTTGATTTTTTGTCGGGTTTAACACTTCTGTCTTTGCACATTGACTTTGCCACTAGAGCTTTTTGTTTTTGCATGCTCTCTCTCTCTCAGCTGGCTGCTACTTGAAAGCACATACCAGTGTATAAATTTGTACTTTTTTCTTATTGTGTTTTTTTCGTCTTTTTTACGCTGTTTGCAAAAAGCAAGCAAGAATTAAGCAATAGAGCGGTAGATTTCGGCAATTTTGGCGTTGGCGGTGCTGCGGTGCTGATGGAGGTGTTCTCAAGGCCCTTATCAAGGCTAATTGCATGAAGCGGCATGAAGAGAGTAAAGAGCTTATCAAAAGTACACAAGATAATTGTGTTTATTAGATAGCAAAAAAAAAAAAAACAATTCGTTTTATTGTTATTGTTATCAATGCATATATCATATGGAAAGGACAGATAGAAAATAAAACTGAAGGATCATATTAACAAACAATGAACCGTTGCTTTCTTTTAGTGATTTTAAAAATTTGAATCGTAGAACAAAATCTACTCATAAAAGATCTGATAGCTTGTTTATTTTTAACTCTAAAATGAGTTTATAGACAAAACAGAAAATTGTATATAATTTCCCAATATTCAATAATAATAATATTAATTTACTTATTTGAGAAAATTTATGTAACTGTAAACCAGATATTAATATTAACAATTTATTATATTCAACTCACCTTATTTGGTTTAGTATTCTAGTTACTGTTGCTTTTTCTTGTAATTATGTTTACAAGCTCTAAACAATCTAACATGAACAGTAAACAATCGTCAAGTTCTGGAAAAAATTATATAGAAATTTTAATTAATATAAAAATATAAAGCGTAAAAACTTAAACTTGTATTTTCAATTCCATATATAATATCTCTCCTTTTTTAATTAATTTATTGTATTCTTTGCATGAAATATAAAAATTTATAGGCTTAAGCAAAAAAAAAACCTCCCTAAAAAGATATACATTTTTGGAATCGGTTCAACGTCTTTGACTTTATGTACATATACCAAACGTTGTTGTTATTGCCTTTGTACTCGCTCGCTGCTCATATACAAAGTCGTTGCCATTCGCAAAAGCAAAAAAGTAAATAAATAAATAAAACAACATTATAAAAAAAATATAATATTAAAACACACAAGCAGCACCGAGGCACAACACGGGCAATACAACAAACAACTTTGACAGCGCAAAGTTCTCGAGTGAACAACCTTTACGAAAATTTTCAAAGCCTTAGCAAGTCGCCGCCGTACTTTAAGTCAAAGTGTCGAATAAAGAGTAGCAGCAACAGTAACAACAACAATCACAACTCACCTCGGCTCAAAGGAAACTTGAGGTTTAATCTGGCCACAAAAAGGTAGCTTTAGCTCTTGGACATGCAAATGGAATAACCTTCGTACATATATCCTTGCAATGGACCTTTGCCCATCAGCTGATGCATGAAAGCTTTTAAGAAGCTCCACAACATATAAAGATTAATTAAAACTGAAGTATTGCTATTCGATTTGATCTTTTGCCGATTTATCATAAATAATCTCTATCTAAGGTTCAATTTAAAGTGTTCGGAATAAAATACATAAATATGTATGTGTAAATACATATTATAACTTAATTTCGCCAATTAAGTAAATCGATTAGATATACAATCACAAAGAACAGCGTAATTGAACTTAAAACAAATGCGTTCAAATGCTTTTCACCTTATTGAAATTGATTTGTATATAATATTTTTCTGTTTTGGTACAAATCGGTATATCGGAAAAACACATTTCTGAAATCAAAACAAGTTTTAGAGAATAAAAACACGGTTATTAATATGAGTTCTAAGGTAAGCGGAACTCAATACGTTTTAGACATGATTAGTAATAGATCATCACAGTTCTCTTGATTATTTTTTGAATATTATAGAATAAGTGCAGTACTACTGTTTACCTGTTTAACTATTTAGCTATCTTACTTTATCTTTATCTACTACAATAGCTCCATATATCTTTCAATCAAACGAAATAGTTCAGCATTTAATCCACTTAATCGAACCGATTTAGACAAACAATATCTTTGAAAAATCATATTTAATTCCTCTATATAGTCGGACACAAATGAGTGGCTCAATAGAGAGGCTTAGAGTCAATGAAATTTGAAAAGTTTCTGTTAAAAGATACAACTTGCAGACTTTGTTGCTCTTAATTTGGAAGTTAAATTTAATTTACTAAATATATCTAAATATATATATATATATGTATATATTTTATAGCAAGTCTATGCACATCTTCATTATCTTCATGAATTTAATTTAAATAGTTGGTAAAACAAAATAAAGACAAGGTTTGTGTACTCTTAAAATTCTTGAGCACATTAAGAATTGTAGAATAATTTGAAATTAAACGCCAACTTTCATAGTATTATGACCAGTGTTG
The DNA here is from genome assembly GCA_018150375.1 of Drosophila sturtevanti. NCBI lineage: Eukaryota > Metazoa > Arthropoda > Insecta > Diptera > Drosophilidae > Drosophila > Drosophila sturtevanti. The sequence continues at coordinate 54,348 of JAECWJ010000281.1, forward strand.
TTATATGCAATATCATAATACAATAATACAGCATTAAAAGATTGTGACGTAAGGAAATGCTGACTTTGAGTGTGACCCAGTGTTGGTTTTAGTGTTGGTAAACGATGAGTGTCTATAAAAGCGTCCCGTCCACTTTGATTGCGAACGAAATCCTGACAAAACGCTTAACATGAGAATTTAGTTTTGAACTGGATAATTTATTCTATATAATTAAGTGTTCTCTTATATACCAGATATACATATATAGTCGAATAAGTCAATTTTCAATAAAGTTCACAGTTTTAACTTTGCTAATTTCAAATGAAGTTTATATAAATCTAATTTAACAAGTTTCACAAACCTTAAAAAGATTCCATTACATAGAAAATGAATGAAGATTATTATGAGTATGAGGAAATGAATTTTCCTTTTTTCTTTCCCTCTAAAGATACACAATGTTAGTACGTGTTACTATTTAAACACTTTTACTAACATCATATGCACAACTAACTATATGTTTGACTTAAATAAAACTTTTATTTGATTTGACAATAAACATTGAAAATTATCAAGTAAATAAGGGTGAAGGTCTGTGCAATGCTTTGAGTTGATTTTATTTTTTTAAATCAATTGAAAATTTATTTTTGGAACTAAGAAACTTGCATATTAACTGATTGTGTTAAAGCCATATAAATCCTTTAATTCAGATACAGACTACAAAAAACAAATTTATTCTATTATTATTTAACTTATATTTTACTTGAAATAAAAACTGAACTTAAGTACAAGTAAACGTTGAAATATATACCCTTGCAGAGGGTATAATAAAATTGATCAGATGTTTGTAACGCTCAAAAATAAACGTTTACGATCCTTTAAAGTTTATACATTCTTGATCAGTATCAATAGCCTAGCCGATATGACCATGTCCCCTTGTCCGTAGGTGTCTTTCCTCGCAGCTTTTCGAACTTAAATTTTGAGCTACCTGAATAAAAGTTATATCATTCTGTTCACTGATAACTTATTTAAATCAAGTTTCCGAATTGGTCAGATTGGACAACTATAAGGTATAGATCAGAGGTACTTACGGGCATAATTAGTTTCGTTCAAAATAGTTCTTGTGAGAACTCGTTTTTGCTTTTTGTGATATCTCAACCAAATTTATACAAATACAGATGACTTTTATACCATACCAGTAAATTTGAATCAGATCGGATAATAAATACCGACTTAAATCACATTCAAATTTTATTAAATTTAATATTTAATATTTACAACGTTTAAAAAATCTTGAGGCTGATATGACGGAAAAAGTAAGGGTATAAAAACTTCGGCACGGCCTTCTTCATTGATATTTTTATATTACCATAAATCTAAAGTTCCAAACATATAAATAGACTCTGGTATAAGTACGTTTAGTACATTTCATCTAGTATTTTTTCAAGTGCTTTTAAATAGAAAGTAACAAATATTTCTTGTTTTATTGGACTGATAATTTGAAAATTTCACAATGAACGGGCCATAATAATGCAGAATAGAAAATAATTTGTCCATAGACTAAATTGGTAACTATAGAACAATGATAAGGAATGGCTATATTAACTCGCACATTATTCCGTCAATGGAACTCAAAGCGTAAACATTAAAAACGTAGAAAAGAAAGAAATTAGAATGTTTTCAGTTTATTTTCTTTTAGTTACAGTGATTAGTTTGTTAATATTCTATCTTAAATGGAAATTTGGTTTTTGGGATCGAAAAGGATTTCCCTCGGTTGGTTCAACAATTCCTTTTGGTGCTTTAGATACCGTTATTCGTGGTAAAAGATCATTCGGTTTGGCCATCTATGATCTATACAAATCTAGCAAGGAACCAATATTGGGCATATATTTGGCACTACGTCCCGCATTATTAGTTCGTGATGCACAATTGGCTCACGATATATTGGTTAAGAACTTTTCAAGTTTTCATGATCGTGGTATTTATGTGGATGAAGAGAATGATCCCATTTCGGCTGGACTTTTCTCATTAGAGGGTAACAGTTGGAAGACAATGCGTACCAAATTAACACCCTCATTTACATCTGGAAAACTAAAAGCCATGTTTAGTACCTCTGAGGCTATTGGAGATAAAATGATAGATCATTTGGAGAATAGATTAAATCAAGAAGGTAGCACAGAAATCGATGTGAAACAATTACTGACAACGTAAGTCTAAAAGTATATATATTAATATGATTATTTATATATATATTTGAATTGATTCAATTTTCAGCTATGCCATTGATATAATAGCGTCAACAATTTTCGGTCTCGATGTGGATAGTTTTGCTAATCCCAATAATAAATTTGAGAATATCGCCCACAATCTTGTTAAACCTTCTTTAACAAATTTAGTAAGAAGTACAGCCGTATTTCTATATCCACCGTAAGTTCGATGGATTTTTTTTTTTATTTTGTAAATATTTTCGTATTGTATTTTATAGATTGGAGAAACTTTTTGTACGTATTGGATGGAAAATGGAAGTAGAATATCAAATGAGTGAACTAGTACATCGTACTGTTAAATTTCGGGAGGATAATAATGTGATTCGAAGGGATATGCTGCAACTTTTAATTCAATTGCGTAATACGGGAAATATAAGCAAAGATGATTCCGTTTGGTGGGCTGAAACATCATCAATGCTAAAATAAAATCTATATCTCTCGATCATATAGCAGGACATTTGGCTCTATTCCTATTTGCTGGTTTTGAAACAACCGCCTCGACATCTGCATTTACCCTTTATGAGTTAACACAAAATCCAGAGATACTAGCCAAGGCCAAAGAGGATGTGGAGAATGCTTTAAAAAGACACGGAGGACAATTTACCTATGACGCCATACAGGATATGAAATATCTAGAGCTATGCATAATGGGTAAGTCCACAATATGAATCTCTTAAATACATATATCTAACATTTGATTTTTAGAAACCGCTCGTAAATATCCCGCTCTACCGATCCTTAATCGGGAATGCACAAAGGATTATCAAATGCCAGGCAGTAAATTAACCATTAAAAAGGGAACACCGATTGTTATATCTTTGATGGGTTTACATCGTGATGAAGAACATTTTCCAGATCCATTGAATTATGATCCAGAACGTTATACGGATGAGAAACGAAATTATAATCCAGCTGCCTATATGCCTTTCGGTGAAGGACCCAGACACTGCATTGGTAAGAAATGCCAAGATACTTCAAATGATTTAACTAATTCGATTATTTTTTTAAAACAGGTGCAAGAATGGGTAAAGTAAATGTGAAAATTGCTTTAGCTAAAATTCTATCGACCTTCAATATTGAGCCGTGTCAAGAAAAACGTGAAATTGAATTCTCAATTCATGGAATTACATTAATGCCTGAAGGCGGTGTACCAGTTAAAATATCCAGGAAGAAATGAGTATATACGGCAATATATAGATATAGTAAATATGTAAATAATTGCATTTGAATTGTAAAATAAATATAAAATATCATTGGAAACTTCTATATATATATTTCTCTTATTCAAAGACACATTTAAATT
>JAECWJ010000286.1:0-13956 GCA_018150375.1 Drosophila sturtevanti
ATCTGAATTCGATATTGAAAACGGGACTTTATCGTAAATGCTCTCTTTCTACTTTGTCGCTTGTGTGAGCGTCAGTATACGTTGGAGAAGTTTGTTAAGTTCTGACTGCGAGTGCATGTGGTTCCGTAAAAAAAATTGATTGTGAAAACTAATAACAAAGTGTCTTATTATTTCAAGTTGGTGTTGAGAATATATATAACACTTAAAGACTATAATTTTTCATAGGTTATGGGCCCAGTTAGCGCATAATATAAAAAAAAAAAAAAAAAAATTGTTATATTTTAAGCAAATTCTGAAATAGATTTTTTTCTTGCATCCATGCATACACGCAAACTTCAAATTATATGTACATACATACATGTGTGAATAACATTTTTTTTTGTGTATATAAATTTTCAGAGAAAAAAAATGGATAAAGGAAAGAGAAACATAAAACCGTTTGATGGTGAGAAGTATTCCATATGGAAATTAAGAGTAAAGGGACTATTAGAAGAAGAAGATTTATTAAGAGTAGTTGATGAAGAACCAGAAAAGGTGACAGATGAAATAAAAAAGGCACAGAGAAATGCAAAGAATATTTTAATGGAATATTTGAGCGATTCGTTTGTTGTTCTTGCGAGCAGAGAAAATACTGCCAAACAGATTTTTGCAAATTTAGATGCACTGCATGAGAGAAAAAGTTTAGCTTCTCAACTTTCTTTACGCAAACAATCGTTTGCCTTAAAATTAAAGGGTGATACTCCACTTCTAAATCATTTTAAGATTTTTGATGACCTTATAACTGAACTCATTACGTCAGGAGGCAAGTTGGATGAAATGGATAAAATTGCACAGTTACTTTTAAGCGTTCCGCCAAGTTACAAAGGCGTAATCACGGCAATTAAAACCCTGTCAGAGGAAAACCTGACATTAGAATTTGTAAAAACACGACTGTCAGAAAGGACACAAGTGCTAAGAAGTTGCATGCCATTGGAAATAAAGTTTTTAAATTCAATAAATACAAAAATAAACAAAACAATAATCAATAGACTCTGGGGCTTCAGACCATCTAATCAAAGACATAGCGTTGTTTTCGGAGTATGAATACTTGGAGTCCAATATTGCAAAGCGCAGATAATATATAAGCAATGCTGGAAACAAAATCTCACTGAAAGATGTGCTATATAGCAAGGAGATTCGACACAATCTATTATCAGTAAAGAAAATGCAGGATGCTGGCCTAACAACTGAATTTAGCCCTGAAGGCAAAAAAGTCACTAAAAACGGTAACTTGGTACTTAAAGGAAAGAGTGAGTATAATGTACCAATTATAAAATTTCAATTAAATGCAAAAGTATAAACGTCAAATATTTCAAAAAGTGCAGAGTATCTCTTGTGTCATAAAGGATTAGGTCACATAAGTTTGGGAAAATTTTCAAAAATAAAACGAAATAACTTGTTTGAAAATATCAATCTTTTAAGTCGATAACGTTCTACCTAGCTAGTCGGATTTTTTTTGGCGCTCTCACTTTAAACCATTCGGTCTATTTTTTAAAATCATTTTACTTAAAAATATCAAAGATTTCTTTCAATTATCAATTGACTACTTTCTCCGTCACATCGGATTCAAGATATTTTAAAAATTGGAAATATAAAATTTAAAAAAAATTTGAAGCAAAAAAAGAAACAGTATGAAAAAATTCGAGTTCGCCAACGGCCGGGGTTGAAGCTCCGCTCACTTCATTTCTAGAATCGATCTCTAGAGAGCTTCTCGCTCTCTAAATTTTCTGACGAATTCTAGAAAACAACAACACAATAAAATAGTCTTCTGTCTCTTTCTGTTTAGCACTCAGCTTGTAGTTTTTTCAAGCACGTGTTCGCATATACGTATGTATGTATGTTTGTATGTTTCCATGTATGTTGTTTGTGTATGCATATATAAAAGCAAATATAAGCGTATTTAATTGGCTGCATATGCATACATACTGATGCTGATGGGGGTTGATTCATTGATTTTATTGATTTATGTCGGTGTTTATTATCCGATCTGATTCAAACTTACTGATATGACGTAAAGGTATAATTCTCATTTGTTCACCAAATTTGGTTGAGATATCTTAAAAAGCAAAGTTTTTCTCACAAAAACATACTTTTTCTGATGGGGGTTGATTTTTGATTTTATTGATTTATGTCGGTGTTTATTATCCGATCTGATTCAAACTTGCTGCTAAGGTGTAAAAGTAGAATTCTCATCTGTGTCCCAAACACAAGAACTGTTTTGAATAACTCACATTTTGACTTGTAGTTGTCCGATCCTACCAATTCTTAAACTTGATTTAGATAAAAGATCAATGAAGAGAATGATATGACTTTTATTTACGTAGCTCAAAATTTAAGTTCGATAAAGCGCGAAGAAACAGACAGACGGACAGAAGGACGGACGGTCATGGTCATATCGACTCGGCTATTGATGCTGATCAAGAATATATATACTTTATGGGGTCGGAAACGATTATTTCTATGCGTTACAAACATCTGACCAATTTTATTATACCCTCTGCAAGGGTATAAATATAAATATTCTTGTGCACCACATTGCGAACTGAATTAAATTCTCGCTTATTTTTGTTGCGAAGCATAAATTAAATCTATTTTACTTTTTGCTTTTAAACTAACAACAAAACCGAAAAAGTTTTGTTTTTGTTTATGAATATTCTTTGATTTTTATCTCCGCTTTGTTTTGCATGCACTCGCGCTCTCCCGCTTATTTTTGTGTTGTGTTGTTTGTGTGCTGCCTTGATCTTTTGCTCTCTAATTTCGTTTTTTTTTCTTTTCTCTCTTTCTTACGTTTTGCCAGTGATAGCGCCCTTTATTCTCGCGTCGTTTAATCTCGCGGTCGGGATCTCAGTTAGTGTTGCGAGCTCTTAAATATATTAACTCTTCTCTTTCTTTTTGAGTGCAAACTTCAGTAGCTTTACCCTTGTGTTAAGTTTGGGTTCGTATACGCCTTTTAAAAAAAATGTTAAAAACATTTTTTTTTAATTCTTTTAAGTTTTGAAAATACGACAACAGCTGACACTGATCAAGCCATTGCCGATATGTTTGCTGATTTTTTCAAAACAACCTATTCTTCATCGGAATATACTCGGACCCTTTCGTATCCTTACCAGTTAAACAAGTCTAATGGTGTCTTTAATCCTCTCTTCGATGAAAGTACGCTTCTTAGTGTGCTTTAGTTAATTAAACCTGTGTACTCACCGGGGCCTGACGAGATTCCTGGGTGTGTACTAAGATTTTGTGCTGATGCTTTACGCAAGCCGATTCACAAGTTATTCTCCTTGTCTGTTGAAACGTCCTCTTTCCCGATTATGTGGAAGGAATCTTTTATCATTCCTATCCCCAAAAATGGTAATAAGTCCGATGTGTCAAATTAACGGGGTATTTCCAAATTGTCCGCGATTCCGAAAGCTTTTGAGAAAATAGTAACTTCTCAATTGCAACATTTCTGTACATCTATAGTTTCACCCACACAGCATGGTTTTGTGAAACGTAAATCTACGACCACTAACCTTTTAGAATTTACATCATTAACGATCAAAGGATTTGAAGAAGCCAAGCAAACTGATGTCATATATACTGACTTCAGTAAAGCTTTTGACTCCGTTAACCATAAGTTACTACTTTTTAAGTTCAACGAAATTGGATTTTCAACTTCATTACTGAGTTGGATTCGTGAGTACCTAACAAACAGAACACAGAAAGTTCTTTTTAAGTCTTCTTATTCAAAACGTATCAATGTGACATCCGGGGTGCCTCAGGGGAGTCATCTGGGTCCGCTGCTCTTTACCCTCTTTATCAACGATCTTCCCTTCGTCATGCTACATTCTCGAGTGCTAATGTATGCTGACGATGTTAAGCTATGCCTTAGTTTCAAAGATATGGTTTCGCCCAGTCGATTACAGACTGACCTTAACAATTTTCAGTGTTGGTGTCAACACAATCGTTTGAATTTAAACACTGGAAAGTGAACGATTTGGGTGTACTCATAAATTGACTTTCAACTCCCATGTTTCCACAATTGTTGGCAAAGCAATGGGTGTTCTCGGATTTATAAAAAGATGGTCAAAAGAATTTGACGATCCTTATACTACAAAAATCCTCTTTACCTCTTTGGTCCGCCCCAATATGAATCAGACTAAATGAGAATTGAATCTGTGCAAAAGCAGTTTTTACTATTTGCTCTTCGTGGTCTGAACTGGGATCACAACATCAAGCTTCCCTCGTACGCGAGTAGGCTTTTTTTGATTAACCTCCCCACCCTTACTAACCGTAGAATAATGCTTGGTGTAGTTTTTATGCACAAGCACCTAAATGGTGATGTAGACTCGCCTGATCTATTGACCCAAGTAGAATTTCCTGTACCTTTCAGGCCTACTAGAAACTATCTTCCATTTTTCCTTAAACGCTGTACTACTAACTTTTCTTTGCATGAACCCTTTCGAGTTCTTTGTTCTGACTACAATCGCTTTTACCGACTGATCAGTTCAGAGATCTCTCTTCCCAGCCTAAAAGCGTCTATTTTTTCCTATCTAGCTCGTAAGTAGGTATAGTTGTCGTTTACTTGTCCGTAAGTTTGTGTTCCCCGCGACTCGTGCCGGTCGGTTGAGCGGGAGGAGTGGCAATTATTGCATCCGCTGGGATTCGCGTGAAAAAAAAAAATCGTATTGAGTCAAACAGTGATATACGTGAGGCTTGTATTAGCGGCAAATAATCTAGATTAAAATTTGAAAAAAGTAAAAATAAAGAGCATATCCAGCGACCATTGTTTGTAGTCCATTCTGATGTCTGTGGTCCAATCACACCCACTACAATTGATAACAAAAACTGTTATGTTGTTTTCATTGACCAGTTCACACATTATTGTGTTACATACCTAATAACTTATAAGTCGGATGTATTTTCTATTTTTAAAGATTTCATTGCAAAAAGTGAAGCTCACTTTAATTTGAAAATAGTGAATATATATATCGATAATGTCAGGGATTATCGATCTAATGAAATGCGTGAGTTTTGTGTCGAAAAAGGCATCAGTTACCATCTTACAGTTCCTCATACTCCACAATTGAATGGTGTTTCAGAACGGATGATTAGAACAATCACCGAGAACGCTCGTTACATGATTTGTTGTGCTAAACTTAGTAAACAATTTTGGGGTGATGCTGTTTTAACAGCAACATATTTAATTAATAGGTCCCCAAGTAGAGCCTTAATCGACATAGTTTTTGTTATCAATTGTAGTTGGTGTGCTGGTCAATAAAAACAACATAATAAAGAAAACACCTTATGATAGTTGGAATAATAAAAAGCTTGTTTTAAAATATCTCAGGATATTTGACTCGTCAGTATATGCCCTTTATAAAGTTCAAAAAAGGAAGTTTGACGATAATTTAGTTGAAACCATACTTGTCGGTTATGAGCCAAATGGGTATAAATTGCGGAACATTAATTCGAGGAAGTTTATGATAGCAAGGGATGTTGTGGTGGATGAAGTTAACATCATAGAAAATAGTGATGTTCATAAAGAAGACTCTAATGTTAAACTTGTTAAAGTTGATTCAAGTAATGATTCTGTAATTACAGAGTTGGTTTTTCCATTGGTGGAAAATGATGAATCTGTTCATAAAGGATGAGATGTGTAACCTGAAGAAAATTCCACATGTCTCGAGAATGCCGATCTAGTTATTGAAACTGGTGATAAATTAAAAGAAGTTGCAATTGAAAAGAAATTAGATGCAGTGAAATAATTAAAGATAAACCCAAATTGTCATATCGATTTTTAGAAAAATGTCTTATGAATGCTCAAATATGTTTGAATGACGTCCCGAATACTTATGACTAAATTCATTTCGTGAAGATAGAGTTCAATCGGAAAAAGCCGTTGAAGATGAACTTAAATCTCATTTTTAAAACAATACTTGGTGTTTAGTGCAAAGGCCTGACGGGAAAAACATAGTTGATTGCAAGTGGGTATTTAGTATAAAACAAGATGAGTTTGGCAATTTAAAAAGTTATAAAGCAAGACTCGTAGCAAGAGGTTTTACTCAGGAATATATGACAGATTATGATGAGACATTTGCACCAGTTGCACGAATTTCAAGCTTTAGATTTCTTTTAGCACTCTCAAATCAATATAACCTACAGATTCATCACATGGATGTAAAAACCGCATTTTTAAACGGAACTCTAAAAAATAAAATTTACATGACGATTAAAGTATGTAAACTCCATAAAGCAATTTATGGCCTTAAGCAAGCTGCAAGATGTTGGTTTGAAGTTTTTGAATCGGTATTAAAGGAGGCTGGATTTGAAAATTTAGGAGCTGAGTATTGTATATATATTTTCGATAAAGGAGATATTTCTAAAAATATTTATATCCTTCTATATGTCGATGATGTAGTAATTGCTACAAATGAATCTTGTACAATGGCTAAATTTAAATCTTACCTACTAAGTAAATTTCAAATGACTGACTCACAGGAAATTCATTTCTTTATTGGTATAAAAATTGACAGGAAGAACGATCAGTTATGTCTCAGTCAGTCAGCATATATTAGCAATGTTTTAAGAAAATTTAACATGGAAGATTGTCAGGCAGTTAGTACACCTCTCCCAAGGAAACTAAACTATGAGGCATTACATTCAGAAGAATCATATGATGCACCTTGTAGATACTTGATTGGTTGTTTAATGTACGTCAGTTATGTACACGGCTCGACTTGAGTACATCGTTAAGCGTTTTAAGTCGATATACAAATAACAACAATAAGGAACTCTGGCAATGTCTTAAACGGGTCTTAAGGTATCTGAAAGGCACTATTAATTTGAAATTGACATTTCATAAAAATATAATTATTAATAGTTTCCTGATGGGATATGTTGATTCTGATTGGGGTGGAAACGAGACTGACAGAAATAGCACTACTGGATTCGTATTTAAAATGTTTGAAAATTGTTTAATTTCATGGAGTATTATGAAACAAAATTCCGTTGCTGCTTTGTCAACTGAAGCGGAATACATGGCTCTATTTGAAGGTGTCAGAGAAGCATTATGGCTTAAGTCATTAATAAATGAAGTTAAACTAGAATTAAATGGTCCAATAGATATATTTGAAGACAACCAAGGTTGTATTAGTATTGCTAATAATCCTACTTGCCACAAGAGAACAAAGCACATAGATATTAAATATCATTTTAGTATTGAACAAGTTCAGAAGAAACTAATTTGTATTAAGTATAATCCAACAGATTCTCAATTCGCCGATATAATGACGAAACCGTTACCAGCAGCACGATTCATCACCTTGAGAAACCAACTGGGGCTGACAGAATAAATTAATGAGACAATTTATTTATAGCAAGCCTAATTAATCTAAAAGGAGGATAAATTTATTTCTTCTTACACTCTAAACTTAATCTAAAAAGCTTATGAAGTTTGTTTACATATATATTTGATTTCATATTACTATTTAACCTTTATCTAAAACTTTTTGAAACTGAAAATTGAATTATGATATTAATTTCATATTACTTACTTATTCTCAAAGCTTATGAAAGTGAAAAGCTGATTTATTATATTAGTTTCTTTACGTTTTTGTTAATTGAAAATTAATTATGTTAACTATTCATTTTAATTGAACTGGATTAAGTTTTACTGGCTTTCCTTAATTCCATGAGCGAATGCTGGATCAAATTGTTATCCCCAGAAATAAAAAAAAATAAAAAAAGGATTTGCACAAGCTCGTCAGTGAATATATTAATAATTTTAAAATTTGTTAATGTAACTTTTGAGGAGGGGTGTTGAAAATGTACATACATATGTACAAGCAAAAGTCACATGTATATGTATAAATCTGAATTCGATATTGAAAACGGGACTTTCTCGAAAATGCTCTCTTTCTACTTTGTTGCTTGTGTGGGCGTCAGTATAAATTAAGATGTTTCTTATTATTTTATTCAAATTTATTACGAGCCATAAGTTGTGTGGCCGGAGTACTGGTTAAGACTAAAACTTAAGCTAAAGACAAATTATATTTCTGCCTAGCCTGGAGTGTTTACATAATTGCAAAAGTGCCGATCTTGCGGCATGTGCAAGATCTCGCATTACTTCTTCCGTTGCTTAACCATGATGATTGGATGCTTATGTTAACTCCTCCCCTACTTAAGTCAAGGACGTCCTCGTTCCTTTCTAGACTCTCGATAAGGATGCGGAGACCTTGTTGCGTTTGGCGCTATTTCTTTACGTGCCAGAGTCTGACTTTAACGCAACAGACTGCGACGAAGCATAGTGATATGGCTCCTGATAATTTTGGTCGGGACACTTATTTTGCTTCTAAGTCTCCAATATATCTTAGGTTCTCATTGCTCAACCTATGAAGATATGGGAGGCTCAACACCTCCTGGTGGCCGGTAATGTTTACTAGTGACAGTGCCGCTGAGCTAGAAGTGCTCTTAGGAATACCATTGTTATTTTTATGGACGGTTCCGTTTAGTCGCACTTCGGTTGTGAAGGTAATGAGATAAGCCCATTCACAGTGAGTTCCCTTTCATCATTCTCACGGATCAACATCGTTACATCGTTTATTATTGGGACGCCTTCATCTACAATTGTAATTGGATCTAAATGGCTTGGCTGAGTTTCGCAGTGTGCCGTGTCTCCAGAATGCAGCTGCTTCGCGCATGTTTCCGTTAGGGACAGTTGGCAAAATTACGTAGAAACGGCCTTATTGCAATTTGACAATGCTACAATCCGAACTCCGCATTCACCCACATTATTGTCTTCTCCCAATCGGAGCGTTATGCCGTTTTTCTGTACGGGATATATTATTACTTTTCTTCACTCCAAACTAGGCTTTGGGAACTTAATAATAAAACATAGGTATTCTGGATTTTGTATGACCTTAATGCTAGATGCTTCAATAATTGCAGAAATGCTTACTTTCTAAGAGTGCTCATTTATCAATTTCGTTAATTCCTCAAAATTTAGAATAGCTGGGTTCACAATATTTGCTTTTGCCAGTGAGATTGCAAGTATAATGTTTTGTATTTCTGTTATGATTATTCTATTTCTAGATAGCAAAATTTCAAATAAATGCCCTGTGTCAATTTGAGTGTTTTTGGCCATTTTTATGAGTGTGTTGATTGTGTCTGTTATTTTATTAATTTGCAACTGTGTTCAAGTGTTAATTTCTGCCTGTTCCCTTTCTAAATCTATGAGCTCTTTTTGTTGGAAGCTTAATTGTTACCAGTCATCGAAATCCGGCGTCCTGCAACTACCTTCAGCGCGGAACCCAGAATGGTAAGGCACCTAGCATGCCTATGATGAATTTCCAGTTCGGATAGTAAATTGCCGATCTGTTCCGTGTCTGCTTTTAGTATTTTCTGCATGTGAGATTGTGGGAACATCTTTATCAAATCTAGTGTCTCTTCCTTAATTTCCATGTATGCCGAAAGATTTGTCGTATGACGTAAGTACCCAAATTCTTCCCATAGCCAGACACTGCCTAGGTATGTAGTTCGAGTTGGTAAAGTCCGTTAACTTGGCTGTCCGCGGTTACGAGAAGTATCAAAAGACTCCTAAAGTAAAATGAAACGGTATTTTTATTTATTGTTTTAACTTATTTTTCCTTATCTAATATTGTCCTTATGGACCAGCCTCCCTTTTATGAGCACCGTTGTGCCCATATCTACTTGAATTGTTTCCTCTTCGTAGAGGGGGGGTTATTTTGTTTCCTAATCTTTTGGTTTGACCAACTTCTTCTACCCTGATAAGTTTTTATCTGCCTGTTTTGTTATGGTATTGGAACAAGTCAACCTGTGCTTTTTGAATTCTATTGCCGATCTCAACAAGTGATTCGGCTGATCTGTCATATATTATTTCTATAGGAGGTTTTTTTGTAACGGAATGAATCGTTTTGTTATACTGTATTGTGGATAGACCATTGGAGGTACTGTGAAGCGGGGGAGCATTTTCAATGGTTATCCCGAAGTTATTTTCTAACATTGATTTTATCGTACCTGAATTTTGTGATTTTTCATTGTCACAGTACAATGTTCGGGCTGTTGGAAAGAAATTTGCGATTTGTAATAATGCTGGTTTTACATTAATAGTTGATCTAGAGTGAATTGGTTGAACAATAGCAAACTTTGAAAATTTGTCAATGCAAGTAAGGAAGTGTTTGTTCTCTGTGGAGAAAATATCGATGTGCAGAATTTCCGCCTGGGTTGCATGGGATTGGGGTCTCGGCGATTTCTTGTCGTTTCGGATGCCTTTGCCTTTCGGCAGACTTTGCAATTTTCGACTGTTTCGTTGGATAATTTAGTCATTTTTGGAAAAAAATAGTCCTTTAGTATTTGCTTAATGTTTTCCTGGGCTGCCCTATGGGCTCTGCTGTGTTCTAACGTGATAATTTCTAGCTGTTCGTCTCTATTGGCAATATCTTGTACGAGATTTTTGCAATACCAAAAAGTCGTCGATGGAAATTCCTGAATTAATTGATGTTGTATTTTTCCTAGTATGTGTAGATCGCACTTGATTGCATTAACTACGTTGGGGTTTATTCTTTCATTTTAACGTGTCAAATAGGTTTGTGAAGTCTGCAAATTCTATTAAGTGTCGAGTTTTTTCTTTAAAAAGGATCAAGGAACGGCTCAATTGAGTATTCGATTGTTAGTTTTGGTTGCGATAACGATTTATGGGCTTTTCGGAGGTTTGAATAGTGTAGCTTAAAGATTCTTCACTATGGATCGTCGAGTATGTATTGCTTCCGCCGTCTTGTGCAACGTCAGACCTTGCATCATTTTCAAGCGCATTGACGTGTTGACGAGACAGGGCATCAGCAACATAATTTTCCTTTCCGGGTTTGTAAATAAATGTTGGATTGTACTCTTCAATAAAGGCTTTCCAGCGTTTTATCTTAGAGTTTGTGTTTCTGTCTGACACCGCAAATGTAAGCGGCTGATGATCGGTGATGATATTAAAATTCCGGATTCCGTAAAGATAATTTCTCAGGGTTTTTATTGACCAGACACTGGCCAATAATTCCCTTTCGTTTGTGGGATGATTACCGGTCCCCTTAATGTCCTGGAGACCATTGTAATTGGCCGCTTGTTGTGAAAGGACAGCTTCTATAACCGATGCCGATGCATCGGTGGATCAAAAGGTTTTGGAATAATCGGGTAACTCGGTAAAACGTCTTCAGATGCTAATGTTTAGTTTTAACCTTCGGGATCTCTCGTTTGCGATTCGTTACAATTTTATCGGAACTTTTCGGGATTGATAAGTGCTGACTTTTCCGTTTTTACCTTTTAGAAGATCCGTTATAAGTTTTGCAATTTTGGAAATTCCCTAACAAAGCTTCTATATTAATAATAAGGAAAGCCCCCAAAAAGAAGCGAACTTACCAAAAGAGTTTCTGGAGGTTTGTATTGTGAAAATTGTATTTATTTTTTCGGGGCGAGTGCAGACGCTGCCTCTAAACAATACATCCCAATCTTCAACGCTGGTCTTAAAAAAGATGGTTTCTCTTCCGAGATCTCGCATGTTTGCATCGTGTGTAGCGCTGTAAGACCCAGTCTATGTTTTTAAATGTTCTTCCCTTTCTTCTGAAAAATTATCTCGTCGACGTAGACACTGCAAAATTTTCCAATCAGCCCGAAACGTCATCGATTGCTCTTTGAATTTGAGCTTAGGCATTTTTCAGCCTGAAAGGTAACCTTGCGGACTCATACTTTCCGTTGTTAACGGAGAAAGCTGTTTTTCCCGATCTCGTTCGGCAAGGTTAATCTGATGGAAGCCGGATTTAAGGTCAAGAGTTGTATATTTTGATTTGCCCATGTTAGACAAAATCATGGTGACAAATTTGGAATGGGAATATTTATCGTCAACTGCTGAAAGGGTTGAGCACCTGGGGTGGATCACCAATCGTTTCCCTCTTTATCCGAAAGGTCAACAACAAATTGGATTGTTGAAAGGTGACCGCGAGGGTCTTATGATTCCATCACTACAAAAAGTTGCTTAACTTCCGAGTTAACGAAATCTCCACGCTCATAGGGGTGGGGGTACGGTCTTGAAGTACACCGGGTTGTTATTCGGTGGTCCGAATTGTGGCCACAATATTTATATTGTAAGGGAGACTTTTTTGGGTTGGCAAATGCGTTAGCTCGTCAATAATTTTTTTAAATTCGTCCCTTATAGCGACTGGTACGTCGGAATCGTCAATTCTTAAGAAATTTACGTTTTGCATTTCTCAAATTGGAGCTGCCTTAACTCCGTTGTTAAACATAACATGATCTGCTGTTTGAGCGAGGGGACCTTATTCGAGCTTTTTAGGCCTGGTAAGACAAAAAAATCAGTTTTTACTCCGAACAGCTTGATTTTACACTTCTCCATGGATAGACTTAACACTAAAAGGGGACTCTACTGGTATAACGCCTCCCAAGAGAAGGCCGGGCCACATAATTTTTTGATCCTCCAGTATCCACTAATAATCTTGTATTGTTTCCCCCGCATAGCTCCTCTGATGAAGGGTAGCAGGAGTGTTCCCTAAAAATTGACGAGTTCAAAGTCTTGCGCTAGCTGTTCGCATTCTTCTGGTCGCTTCGATGTTCAAGGTTTTTTGCGTAAGATACCACCCATTTGTTTCTACTGAGGTAAAATTTCTTTGAGTGACATGATTCACCCGCTGTTGTTTTGGTCCTGGTGAACCTACCTGTGCTGAATTGATCAACGCTTAGGGCGTTTAACCTTGATTTGGAAATTGAGCAAAATTATTTTGTGGGTCTTGGTAACTATTATTGGCCTGATAATGGGGATGCCTTGATCCTGTGGACTATATTGGTCTTTTGCCTGAACCTGGAAGAGTTGTCTACCTCCATGGGCTCTACCGATGATTGGTTCTTAAAGCGCCTGCTATTTCCACTACTATCTTGCTTCTTATTATAATAAGGGTTTCTTCCTTGAGCTTCTTGGCGATTCCAGTTCTGATTATTTTGATGAGGCCTGACCTCGGATTTTTCGACTATTGTTTCTAAGGTCTTTGCGTAGCTGGCCGCAAAGGCGTATCGTTCGTGATTTGATTCTACCTCCTGAGCTAAAGCTAAAGCGGACGGGTGGTCCTCTGGGCGAGCCGCGAATAAAACATCACAAAGGGCTTTCCGTGTACCTGATATAAAGACACAGAAAGCATCTGAACGATATTTTTCATTCATTGCCGTTGCCACCTCGTGATTGTAGCTCATAATTGTTTTCTTAGCAAACTAGCTTCTGCTCAACCTGCTCGTAGTATTCTACAAGGGAAAAGTTCCCTTGCCTTAACGTAGATAAGTCTCGTTCTAGCAAATATATCGGTCGTTTATCCGGCATAAGTGAAATCTAATCTGTCTATAATTGCGTGAAAAATTTAAGACTGTATTAAATGATGCCAGCACCGCATTGGCCGGGCCTTTATTTTATTTCTTGCGATAGCTACTGCCTGATAATGTAGAGCTGCCATTATATTCTTTAAATATATTGTATGACATGAGCAGCCTTGCGCCACGCAACGTATGTCTTTGTTTCCCTACAAAAATCGGGAAGGACTTTACAACGTCTAGGTTTCATTGCATTCGATCCCTCTGACAATTTCTATTTTTATGAGCTTGGACCGCCGGGGCACTAATGTTAATTATTTCTATCTTATTTGTCATATTCTCTCCTTTGCACGTGAGAGCTTTGAACTGCTCCAAGAACTACAGCTTCTATATGTTTTGCATCCATTTTTATGCTCTCTATTTTGTTTGACCTATTCCAACAATTACTAACACTGCCACAAGGAACGGCGCGTGTCTCTGTTTTTAGTTTCATCTCAAAAATCCCACAAGAGATTCGTACTTAGGTGGTCGCTCATATATGAGGTTAAAGTTTTGTATTTATTATTATTA